>CAUYRH010079588.1:0-55359 GCA_963574655.1 Perodicticus potto
TGCACGAGGAGCAGACAGCAAGGCGCCAGTGTTTTCCGCACAGGTGGTTGGTTCTTTTTCAAGCCGGTTTCTTCATCCGTCACAGCATCAGCACCGCCAGGGCCAAGGCAGCGGTTGTAGAGCTGTCTTGTCCTGCATCAACACTTTGTCTCTACCAAAAAAAAAAATTAAAATGATAGTTAAATAAAAGCAGCCATAGCAGAGAGGATGGAAAGAAGTGAATAATTTTATGCAGCATCTACAGACAGAACATAATGATCAATTGTACCTGAAAAAAGATGGAAGGTGGTGCCTAAGTTTCTAGATTGGTGAATAGAAGGGTGGAAGCACAGCTCATCAAAACAGGGGTAGGCAGGAAATGAAGGTGACGAGTTCAGCTTAGAATTTGCTGAGATCAAAATACTAGCTGGATATTATCCAAGTGGAAATGTCCAGTGTGCACACCAAGGAGAGAAGCAGGTGAAGGACAGAAATCTGGGGTATAAAGAGCATGTAAGGGATGTGGGGAGGAACTGAAGAGTCATATCCAGATAAATAAGATGAAATCCAGTTAAAATCCAAGTTCCTGAAACAAAACAGAAACACAGTTTTGGTGAAAGGAATAGGTCAACAGCGCCAATTAAACAATTAAATGTAAGTTTCAAAGGAAAAAAACATGCAATCTTTGGTCTTAGCAACTAAAAAGCAGTGGTGCCAGTTCAAGACTACAAACTAAGAACATGAATTTATTTCCTCTTGTTCCTGGAATCCCATTAAAGAAGAATGCCATAATCCCCCTTATCTGTGGTTTTGCTTTCCACACTCTCAATTACCTGTGGTCAACGTCAGTCCAAAAATATTACAAGAGAAATTCAAAATATAAACAATTTATGAGTTTTAACTGGCATGCCATTCCAGGTAGCATGATAAAATCTCACCCTGTCTGTTCCACCTCACCTGGGACATAAATCTTCCTTTTGTCCAGTGTATCCACTCTGTAGACTCTACCCTCCCATTGGTTGATCAGTAGCCATCTCAGGTATCAGATCGACTGTAGAAGTGCTTGTGGTCAAGTAACCCATACTTTACTTAATGACTCCAAACTGCAACACTGGCAATTTGGATATGCCAAAGAGAAACCTTTAAGCACTTCTTTTACCTGAAAGGTGAAAGTTCTTGACTTAATAAGGAAAGGAAAAAATCCTAAGTTGAGGTTGTTAAGATATATATATATTTTTTTTTTTTTTTTTTTTGCAGCTTTTTGGCCGGTGCTAGGTTTGAACCTACCACCTCCAGTATGTGGGGCCAGCGCCCTACTCCTTGAGCCACAGGCACCACACAATTGTTAAGACCTATATTAAGAACACATCTTCTAATCATGAAATTGTGAAGAAAGCAAAAGAAATGTGTTCTAGTGTTGTTGTCTTTTTTTATTTTTTTAAGACAGAATCTCACTTTGTTGCCCCGGGTAGAGTGCAGTGGCATCATAGCTCACAGCAAACTCAAACTCTTGGGCTCAAATGATTCTCTTGCCTCAGCCTCCTGAGTAGCTAGGACTACAGGCACCCGCCATAACACACAGCTATTTTTGGAGATGGGGGTCTTGCTCTAGCTCAGGCTGTTCTCGAACCCCTGAGCTCAGGCGATCCATCTACCTCAGCCTCCCATACTGTTGTATCTTTAACAGCAAAGTTACAGCTATAGTGTGTGGCAAGTGTTTAGTTAAGATGGAAAAGACATTAAATTTGTGGGTGGAAGACGTGAACAGAATGTATTCCAACAATGGCAATCTGTGGTTTCAAATATCTACTGGAGGTCTTGGAATGTAACTCCCCAAAGATAAAGGAGGGGACTAAGTCATAGCCATTCAAAAGGGGAGTGGCAAACAGAGCACTGAAAAAGAACAAGAGGGAGTTTATCAGCAGATGAACAATTTCAACACATTTCTAGAATGTGGAAAGTGAGTAGATTAGTGGAAAAGACATGGTCCGGACAGAATACATACAGAGAGGCTGCCACCAAGGAAAGAGCCCTTGTGCCCTTCAGAACTTGGGAGGGGTTATAGACTCAAGAATGCCAGGTGTGGAGCCCCGAAGAGTACAGCATACAACTGAAAAAGACTGAAAATAGGAACATTTATTGAAGGTCTGCTGCTGATTTCCCTCTCCTTCTATTCAGAATACATAGCAGCCAGGTGTTACCCTCTAGGCACAAGAAGAAAAAAAAAGTAGTAGTAAAAAGGGTTTTTGTATGTTTTCTAAATAAATTTAACACACTGTCTAGCATATACAAAAGAAGTAACCATTGATGTTGGAGTTACATTCTAAGAGTCATAGTTCCCCAGGGTAATGGCAGAATAGGGAAGAAGGCACCAGGATAGCCCTGGAAACAAAAAGTAGTAGACAGAACTAAAAGGCTTGATTTAAGAGTAAGAAATGTCGTTAGAATCACTACTCATAATAAAGGGCAAAATGGAAAAAGGCTGAAATAAATTCCTACCAACTACCTAGTAAGGCTATTTTGTGAATACATACATATATCGATTATATAAGGTGACAGGCCTAAAGACACAGAAAGAAATGAATTCAGACCAACACCAAATTTGAAATGAATCACCTACTCGATGTGTGACTAGGCTTATTCTATCCTATGTTTATGAAAGAAATTGAATCGGTTATTAAAAATCTTTTCACCCACACACAAAAAGATATTTCAAGATATCTGCTTCTAACCAAGATGGAGTAACAGTGGCCAGATTTATCACCCCAAACTAAATAGTTAATGTTGTAATATTGTAACAGTGGGAACTAAACCTGGATAAAGGTTTTAGGCCCTGCACATCCAGTAAGCAAGCAGAGAACACTGATTCCTGAAAGAGAGGAAACAAACAAGGGGAGCCTTGTCTGTCCCACCTTCTGCCCAGACAGATTTTCCAGGCTGCAGTGCAGGAAGGCAGAATCCAGACAGAGCCAGGCAATAATCATGAATTGAGGAGAAAGACATGGAGTTGAGAGATACCAAGGGCACTGGAGTGGAGGAAATAGCTGCACAGGTAAAGGACTACAGAGATCCACAGAGGATACCCCTCAATTTGTAACCTGAGAATTTATCAATAGCATAATACACATATTGGAAATAAATTGAAGGAAAAGAAGAAACACTTGAATGGAGCAGATCCTTGTAGCTCACACAGTGTGCATAAGAGTAATTGATGTTGCAAAGGGCCAGAGAAAACCTCAAATTCAAGAAAAACCAGGTAATGCCTTTTTTTTTTTAAAAGGCATCCCTAGAATAACAATATTGTCTCAGTGGTTGAGAAAATTAACTTTGGCTCGGGTTTCATCCAACAAAGTTTAACAGCAAGCTTCAAAAAATCAAACTGTCACCAAGTAATTTAACAGTACTACAGAGCAAAGCTCAAGAATATTTATAGGTCTATAGTATCAAGCATCCTACAAGGCAAAAGTCATAACGTTTGGAATCTGTCTTAGTCATCTTGGGCTGCTCAAATAGCAAACATTTATTTCTCATGGCTCTGGAGGCAGGCAAGTCTGAGACCAGGGTGCAGCATGGTCAGGTTCTGGTAAATGTCCTCTTCCAGGTTGCAAACAGTGAACTTCCCCTCACGTTCTCACATGGAAGGAGGTCTCTGTGGTCTCTTATATAAAGGCACTAATCTCATTTAGGAAGGCGCCAATGTCATAACCTGATTATCTCCCAAAGGTCCCACATGCTAAATTTATCACATTGGAGGTTAGGATTTAAACATATAAATTTTCTGCAAACACTTAGAATATAACAGAATCTAATAAAAATTATTAAGCATGCAAAAAAGCAGAAAGATATAAACTATAAACAAGGAGAGAAATCAACCATGAAATCAGTCCCAGAACTGGCACATATAGAATTAACACATAAGAACATTAAATGCAGAGAAAGATGGGAACAGACTGATAAGAATTTAAAAGACCCAAATCAAACTTTTAGAGATAAAAATTCAATATCTGAAATTAAAAAAAAAAACCCCGGAATTCAAGAAATAGCAGATTAGAAATTACTTATCTAAAATGAAATAAAGATGAAAAATGAAGAGGTCTTCAGTAAGCTGTGAGACACCTTGAAGTGACCTAATATACATATAATTAGAGTCCATGAAAGGGAAGGTAATTGAAGGCTTAATGGCAAAAATCATTTGATGAAACCTGTAAACCCACAGATCCAAGAATCTCAAGAAACTCCACGGACAAGAAACATAAAGGAAACCACACCATTGTATATTAGAGTCAAATGGCTTAAAGCTATTGAAAAGGAAAAATATGAAAACACCCAAAGAAATAAAGGCACATTATATACAAAGGGACAAAGTAAGAATGAGAGTAATTTCTCCCTGGAAAAATGTAATTAAGAAGTCAGTGGAGCAACATTTATAAGTATCTGGGAAAAAACTGTCAGCCTAAAATTCTATACCCAACAAAAAGTCTCTCAAAGATAAAGGTAAAATGAAATTTTTTTCAAACATACAAAGGTTGCAAATAAAATCATCAGTAGATTTTTATCATACGAACTATTAACATATGCTCCTTCAGGAAGAAGTAAAATCATACCAGATAGAAATCTGGATCTACACTAAGGAATGAAGAGTGCCTGAAATGGAAAGTACATGGATAAACACAAAAGGCTTTTATCTTTATTTTTAAATCTCTCTAAAAGGTAAATATTTAACTAAAGAAAAAATAATAACAATTCACACTGAAGGCTCCGCACCTGTAGCACAGTGAGTAGGGAGCCAGCCAATACACCAAAGCTGGCAGGTTTGAGCCTGGCCTGGGCCTGTTAAACAACAATGACAACCATAACGAAAAAATAGCTGGGCGTTGTGGCAGGTGCCTGTAGTCCCAGCTACTTGGGAGGCCGAGGCAAGAGAATCACTTAAGCCCAAGAGTTAGAGGTTGCTTTGAGCTGTGATGTCACTGCACTCTACCATGGGTGACATAGTGAGACTCTGTCTCAAGAAAAGAAAATACACACGAAGTTTATAAAATATGTGGAGCATATACAAAAAGGCTGAGCAGGAGAAGGTTTTATATTGTGTTAAGGTTTTTATACATGAAGTGGTATAATAGTAACTGAAGATACAATGTGATAAGTTAAAACCTAACGTAACAACTAAAAAAGAAAAAGCTAATAACAGATAAAATGGAATAATAAAAATACTCAATCTAAAAGTAGAGAAAAGAGCAAAAAGGGAAAAAAGAATAGATAAGACTAATAGTAAGGTGATGATAATACTATATTAATACTAGTCAAAAGAAAACAGGTTCATTAAAGATAAAACTTTAGAACAAAATTATTACTAGGGATAGAGAAAGATGTTTCATAATGGTATAAGGTTCAATTCATCTGGAAGACATAGCAATGCTAAACATTTATGCACCAGAACTTCAAAAGATACAAAGAAAAATTAATAGATATGCAAGAAGAAACAGAAAATTCCTATCATACCCAGACATGTCACTATCCCTCTTTCAGTAATTGATAGAATAGATGAAAAATCAATAAGGAAACAGGAGACTTAAACAACACTACCTACAAAAATTAACCTAGTCAGCATTTATTGAACACTTCATCCCCAAACAGCAGAATGTGTACTAAGGTAGACCATTTACCCAACTTGGTAGACCAGTTGCCATGAAACTTTCTCAAAAAATTAAAAAAATTCAATTCATAAGGAATATACTCTTTTTCTACAATGGAATTGAGTTAGAATCAAAAACACAAAGTCTCCTCCGCTCCCTCCCCAAAATCCTCTAATATTTGGAAACTAAATAACATAGTCCTAAATAACTTATGGGTCAAAGAAGAATTCAAGAGGGGGTAGGGATTATAAAGTACTTTGAACTGAATAAAAATGAAAGCATGACATTTCAAAATTTATGTGATATGGCTAAAACAGTACTGCTGGGAAAATACCTAAATTAGGAGGGGAAAAAAAGAAAAGAACTCCCAAATCCATGACCTTAGGGTCCATCTTTGAAAATCAGCAAAATCAAAGCAAATGAAACCCAAAGTAAACAGAAGAGAGTAAATGATAATGGTCAGAGAAGAACTCAATTAAATTTAAAGGCAGAAAAATAATAGGGAAAATAAATGAAACCAAGAACTAGTTATTTTGAAAGATCAATACAATTAATAAACCTCTCAGTCAGACAGACCAGTAAGTAAAAAGACACCAATTGCCAATAACAAGAAGGGGAGGGGTGATAATATTACAGATTCTATAGAAGAAAAGGAGAGTCAGGCCGGATTATGAACTACTCTGTACCAATAGATGAAATAGATTCCTTGAAAAGTATCAGCTACCAAAGCTGACTAGGCTGTTCACAGTTCATAGCTGTCCTTTCTACAGAAATTATTCTTGGCACAATGGGACTTGCCTATCTCAGGGTACATGTTCCCTTTGGGGAAAACTTGCAAATAATAACCAACTGATATATGGGTTTAAAAAACAGTTGGGACCAATTCTATGCTGCAGTTCACACTCCAGAGGCTCTGATGGGATCGGACTGAAACAAAATCCAGTTTCTGCCCTTACATAGCTTCCTCCCCTGGCCATATCCTGCTTTCCTTGGTCTGCTTCCTCGTTCTCCTTAAGAGTACCTCTCAATGAATCATTTGCCCAAGAATTCCTGTCTCAGCTTCTCCTTATGGGAAATCCCACCTAAGGCAGAGAACTAGAGGAAGGCTGCAAGGCAAAGAGAAAAGAGGCTTGCTCCTTCTTCTTAGTTTGTTCTTGTCTGCATCACTCTGGCCATGACCCTTTATCTTGTGTTATGGATTAAGTTATGTCCCCCCCCCAAAGATACTGAAATACTAACCCCCCAGTTCCTGTGAACATGACCTCATCTGGTTGCAGATAATCAAGTCAAGATGAGGTCAGGAAGGTAGACCCTAATTCAACATTACTGGTGTTCTTAAAAAGGAGAAATATGGACACTGAGGCAGACACGTGGAGGCACATACACAGGGAGATCACTACCTTCAGCCGTGTGGGCCTCTTGCTAATCCTTGAACTTACCAAACAAGCCTGCTTCACACACTTTGACTTCCTGCTCCCTATGCTTGCAGATATCTGCGTACACAGCTCTCTGCCCAAATATTGCCTCAGTAGACACCTTTCCTGATGACGTAACATTATTCTTTCACTCCACCCCTGCACCCTTTCCCCTTTTCTGTGCTGTACACCTTGTAACCTGTTACCCTCCATATTTATATCCCCACATTAAAACACAAGCTCCAAGAGTTTTGTTTGCTGCTGTATTCCCAAAGCCCAGAGAGTCTGGTACCTAGTAGGTGCTGACTTTCGAAAGAAAGACTGAATAACTGAAGAAAAACTTCTATAAGCAGCCCTACAATTGTGTCAGTTTACTTGAACTGAAACCATTCTTTAATTTTTAAAGGTATATATTTATTCTTTGGCTTTGTTGCTTCCCTTCCTCTGTGGAATCATGTTTTAGTAGCAAAGTCTCCCAAACTTCCTTAATGATAATACACTTTAAATTGTGTGTCCCCTTCTGTTTAACAATGTAAAATTTTCATAATGCAAATATTTCCTCTATTTTAAGCCCTTAAAAAGTAGCAAATCAAACAAGATCAGCCAGTCACAAGCATTTTATTAAGAAGCTGGTTGCTGTATCATGAGACTGAACCAGACTTTCGTAGGGTGGCCAAAGAAGGAAATGCAATTTCTGCCCTCCTGGGACTTACAATCTCACAGATACTCAATCGCACAGGCGAAAAACTCTCAGATGTTTATCAATGATGCACAAATAAAGATAAGTAAAATACATCACTTACACGCTTGTTAGATGAGGTACAATAGCTAAAGGGCCATTCAAACTCGAATAATTCCTAAAAGAGATTGAGTGTTAAGCAAGGATTTAGAAAAAGAAATAAAGATGGATGGGGATGAGGTAGGAAGAACAAAGGGCACTTGTAAAAACAAAAGGAAATGACAAATACACAGAAGTAACTTCATTACTTAGAGTATGTGAACTAAAAAGCTATTGATTTGGCTCTAGCATCTCCTTTCTCAGTTATCTACTTTATTCTGCACTTCCCCTCCAATGTCCCAAATTCTAGGCTGAACCCAAATGCTCCTATACATACTTTAAGTAGCAGGGTGGAGTCACTTTGTACTCCTGACTCAAGATCTTAGGTCGCAACTGAAATACCTTTCACTTAGTCTAAAATAGAGTTGCTTTGTTATTCTCCATCTTGGCATTTCTTTTGTAGCCCTTACTTTAATTTTTAAGTTTGTTTATGACCTCACCATTTGTCTTCTTTATTAGATTACTATCTAGAGGTAAGGTACCATTTTTCATCACTATATATGTATTGCTTAGTATGGTGCACCTGGCACTTACTATATATTTGTTGAAATGGAATTAAATAGTACATATTTTAAGAAGGCCAGAAATCTATGTGTAAAACTGATTCCAAAACTCAAAGTAGTTTTATTTTAAACACTTGTTAAATTTAAATTGTTCTAACTTATGATACATAAAAATATATATCCATGAAACTATATATATATGTATATATATATATTCACATATACATACACATGCAATTCACATTCATGGTCATATTTCAGGCCTTATCTATGAAATTAATCTCAATTTGCATCAAATATTTCATCTTTTACAATAAACCTAATCACTACTTCTTGCAGAGTGAGGAATACACCCTTGAAAGGACCAGCATATGGGGATGAGATAATTAGACTTGGCACTAGCCCATACAAGGTGCCTTGGTGCAAAATGGAAAAAGGACTCACATCCTCTGGGTAGACACAGACACACACTAACACCTGCTGCTTGGTGAGTGGAGGTTGGGCAGGATTTCAGTTCCCATTCCAGGTGCCATTGTATAGGGTGTGACCCAAACATTAGGTGGCAGTCCTGAAGAGGGTTGTTCAGTGGTGACGTGAGCGGTTGTGATCTGGCCACCCTTGTGCAGCTCCATTCCTTGCTAAAAAGGGCCGATTTGATTCATCTGGATGAGTTTGGTTGGGTAGGGGCCCCTTCTCACCACTCCAGTAGTTTAACTGAAGAAGGAGACCTCCCTGATGAAAGAATATGATCTTTCATGCTCAAGTGTGTAGGTGGCTATGCTTCCCTGTGACAGCCTCCAAGTGGGCTTTCAAGGTTTAATCTTACATAACTCAGTGTTGATTCTTGACTCCTAAGAAATTATGCCGTTAGTCTGGTTGCAGGTAAGGTTTACAATTTCCTCTGTGGAAAAACATCAGAAGGTAATCCGTTTGTGTAACTCTGCTTAGTGACTATTTGGAAAATTACATGGGTAACAGCTCTGCTATCTTGTCAGTGACCCAGTTTACTGACTTTCACTACAAATATTAGATGATTCTAGCTTCTATATATCAAGAAAGAACAAGGATGTCTTATTTCAGTAATCTTTTATAAGCTATCTATATCTTGAAACTTAGGGCCATAGGTTATAACAGATGTATAACTTTTTTAAACTAAAATTTATTCAGCTTTAGGCGTCCTCAGTTTTGAGATACAAATCATAAGGAAGGCCTGTTCAAAAAGAGTAATATGAATTCATTACTTAAAGTGGGAGCTCAAACCACAGAAATATGATTTCTGAAGGATTTTTATTTTTGAAAATCAACATAAAACTTTATTCCCACTTAGGAGTAAAGCCTTAGATATTGGAAATTACCCTAAATTGTGTTCCTGGCTCCTGAATTTAAAATTACCTAAATAGATGAAATTGTGCAAGTGATTTCACCTTGTTGATATTCATCTAGAGATCTATTAAGTGAGAGAATTTAAAGTCTTAAAGTTCTTAGAACACTCTAATTTATTTTATATATAAAGTCCTTAAAATAGGAAGAATGTCAAATCCAAAGTAGCATTTACAATAACATGTGTGCAGAAGTCACGTGTGTATACACAACAGTCTTTGGGAGAAATGTTAAGTATGTCATCAGGCCATACATTTAGCTTGGTACTGAGCCAAACATCTCAGCAGATTTTTTTGCACTTCGTACAACTGGTCACCTCTTTGGAGAAAAAAATGTAACTCTACTAGTAAATGAAGGTTTGCGAAGTGAAAGGGACAGAGCCTTACCTATCCACTACAACCACTTTAAAGTAATTAGCCACCCATCTCAAATCACCAACTTTCACATTTGGTTGGCATATAATCTGTGTCCAAGAAGTGATGCCAATCCAAATATGGTGAACATTCCTCCATTGTCAAAGTGAAAAAAATTTTATCTCCTCATTAAAACCCATTTACCAGAAATCAGCTCTCCTGTTAAATATCCAAGTGGGCAAAAAGCACATTTTGCGTGCAACCCTGCAGAAGCTCATCCTGATGCCAAGTTACTGGGATCCGGTAAACGTCATGTCACAGCTCTTGATAACCTAGATGTCTTTTTTAGAAGCACTTTTTAACACAGATTTTAATTTATTTGTATACAAGGATAAGTAAGGCATGGTGCGTCTGGACGCCTACAGATCTGCAACTAATTCTTCCTCCAGAACTAACGCATTTTTGCACCCCCAGGAGTCTCTCCCCAGAAATTGCGCGCGCGCATACTTGTCTGACTTAAAAAGTGTGTGTGAGAGAGAGGAGAGAGAGAGAGCAGAGAAAAGGGAGAGAGGAGATAGAGAAGAGAAAGGAGAGAGAGAGGAGAGAGAGAGAGGGAGGAAAGAAAGAGAGAGAGATTTAAAAGAAACGCAGATTCCGCGACTGACTTCTCTCAGCCCACCTGGGGCCGGGAACCCGCGTTCCCACACCGCACCAGCAGGGCGGGGCTTAGCTCCGAGGCACAGGTGGGGTCTCCCAAGCGAGAATCCAGGGCCAAACCGCCCAAACTGGGGCAAACCCTTTGGGAGGCGGACTATGGCCGGATCGGATCCCGACACCCACTGCACGCCACGCGCTCGCGTCGCTGCCACTTCAGTAGCTTGCAGGACCTTCAGCGAGGATGAGTGTCCTTTTTCGGAAGCCTCCAAACCATCTCAGCCTACTCGGCGACCCGCAGCATCTGGGACGTCCCCACACCTCTAAGTCAGACCCCCAAGAAACATCGTTGAGAACTTGAGCTTCACACTTGAAAATCCCTGGGCGAAAAGACCACGTCTGTGCGGGTCGGGGGAGGGGAAAGGGCCGAAACGCTCTCCCCTGCGGGCTCCAGCCCACGCAGTTCAGCCTCCCCCGGGGCGAGGGAGGGGCGGGCCGGGGGCCAGGGTGGGGCAGACCCCGGAGGGCGCCCCTCCCTTCTCACCTCCCGCGGCCCACTCTTACTCACTCGCGCTCGGAGCCGCAGCTGGGCAGCCTTCCGCGGGAGCAGTGCGGAAGGGCTGCGGGGAGGAGAAGGGAGCGGGCAGGAGGCAACCGCCCGGGCTGCGCCCTCGCCCCAGGCCGGCCGCGGAGCGGAGCCCCGGACACCCCCACCCGGGCGCGCCGGCCTCCGCGCCCTCCGGGCTGGCTCCGCGGGCTGCGCCGGCCCTCCCCCCCGGCCGTCGCCGTCGCGCCCCGCCGCCCCTCCCCGCCGCAGCCCCGAGGCCGCAGGGGCTCGGGGGACGCGCTCGCACCCCGGCCGCCCCCTCCCCTTCCCCCACCGCGGGCGGGGGCGCGCGAGAAGCGGTGACGTCAAGGGGCGCGCGGTGGCAGCACCTCCCCGCGCGCTAGTTAAAAAGAAGAAGAAAAGAGGGAGCGAAACATGAGAGGCTGTGTGAGAAGCTGCAGCCGCCGGCAGAGGAGACCTCAGCATCATCTAGAGCCCAGCGCTGCCCCTGCCTCCGCCTGCCCCGCCGCCGCCGGAGCTCTTTCCGTCCCTGCCACTGTCCCACCTAAACAACTCCCGTTACACGGACAAGTGAACCTCTGTGACCGTCTTCTCCTCTTCCTTCTCTTCCAACTACTTCTCCTCCTCCCACCTCCCGGCCGCAGCAGAAAGCCCCCAACCCAACTGACATTGGCACAACTGCAGACGGTGTCATCTACACAAGTTTATCTCGCTCCGCGGGCTCCCCTGAGGCATCGGACCCACCGCCCCGTCTGTTACCTTTTGCAAAGTTGCATCGCTCTACCTATTTCTGCCCCCACCACGTCCCTCTGCCTCTCCGGTGCCCTGCAGCCCCGCAGCCTCCCCTTGGAGCTGCGCCCTAGTGCCCCTGCTGGGCAGTGGCGTCCCCCCCCATCCTCCCGCGCCCAGCCCCTGCCACTCCGGGCAGACGATGCTGAAGATGCTCTCCTTCAAGCTGCTGCTGCTGGCCGTGGCTCTGGGCTTCTTTGAAGGAGATGCTAAGTTTGGGGAAAGAGGCGAAGGGAGTGGAGTGAGGAGGAGAAGGTGCTTGAATGGGAACCCCCCGAAGCGCCTGAAAAGGAGAGACAGGCGGATGATGTCCCAGCTGGAGCTGCTGAGTGGGGGAGAGATGCTGTGCGGTGGCTTCTACCCTCGGCTGTCTTGCTGCCTGCTGAGTGACAGCCCAGGGCTGGGACGCCTGGAGAACAAGGTAGGCGATCACCGGCCTCACGGATGCGTCCTTGCACACTGGCTGGGTGGGGTTCCCTGTACCTCTGGCGGTGCTGGTAGCTGTAAGAAAGGCAAAACTTGTTTGGGGAGTTCTTTCGGTAACTTTTGTAAAGCGCTAACTGTGCAGACAGCTCTCCCGCCCCCGGAGCTGCCGTCCGGATGCGAGGCAAACCTGCCAGTCTCAGAAAAGAGACGTTTCCGTGGTACCCGCACCCTGGCCGGGCACATATGTTAAAAGAGTCGCGATTAACAGCATATTTTGCATCAAATTGGGCATTGGCTGCGGTGAAACTGTAAATTAAGGTGGCTGTGACTTCCGGCTTACTTTTTTAGGATGAAAAGATTTGTGCCGTTTTTTCCACGTGCTCGGTTAGGGAGAGGATTGAATCCTAGAGGATGTTGAAGCGTGGTTGGTGTATGGTCGCCAGCCCCCTCGGAGGGGGGTGCCTTGCATTACAGTAGTTAAACCAGTGGAAAAGAACTCCTAGTACTCCGGTGAAGAACCAAAAAAAAAAGATTTTGCTGGGGCGTATTTATCACATAAAACTGAGACGTTTCTCCGTCATTTTGCAGCGTTATAAATGCAGGCTTTCAGAGGTGGTTAGGTGTCTTGGAAGAGCTCTAAGAACTTATTTTAAGAGTAATGGCATTTGCATTTTCCTTGTATTAGTCTATATACGAAAATGGGTTTGGTTGAGTGTAAAGACGAGCTTATTGGGGGTTGCAATATCGTTCGTGCCATGGAATGTGGTATACACTGTACTCCAACGGGGAGACTGCTGGTTCACGTCATTAACAATCGCTGCACGTGAAATAAACAATCAGGTGTCTCTGGTCCCCCTCCCTTTCCCCATTTTAGGTTTAATTAAGAATTCCTCTGTTACAACACTGCAGTTGTCAAGGTCTGAGAGACTCTTGGAAAACTTGGGCTTCAGTTGCGCTGGCCCAGGCATAAAAAAAAAGAAAAAAAAATGCCCAGGCTGAATCTAATTTTTATGCTCAGTTCACGGTAGATTTCACTCTATTCTCATGTAAACAGCTCCTACGAATCAACATATGTGTCTGGGTGGTATCTCTCACTTTGTTTTGTAACAAAAAGCCATATTGCATCATTTAATTTGCTCAAGTCATGCAAATAGGAAAAAATCAATAGGACAAAAAGGGGTCGACTTATCCTCCTCGGCACTAAACTGCCGCCCACACACAGAGTCCTGTTGCTTATGGCAAAAGAATAACAACAACACCATTGTATTTGTTAGTTGGTTCACTAATGGGTGAAACTAGAGAACATCATTCTTTTTCAGTCCCCAACTCTGTCCAAATGTTCATGCCTTTTGAGGCAGCATTTGTCCAACTCCATCTATTCCCAGATGAGTGAGAACTGTCTTGCTGCAGGTTTTCAGCTTCAACTCTCTCTTTATTCTTACCATATGCAGCAGTAGTCTGAGATTCAGGGAACAGATATTCTGGCATTTTATTTAAAACAATATCATTAAATTCCTGTATTGTAATTGAATTAAGTTAGAAAATAGCTCCTTTCAAATCACCTTACGAATTTTACCAGGGGCCCTAAAGAACCAGGGAATTCAGAGAAAAGTTTAGAAATATTTGTATCAAGTCTCCCTATATGCAATGTCTACAACGAAAATATACAGATCACTCCTGCAATACTGAGCTCTTCCGGGAACACGTGGAATGAAAACTTTGTTCCTAACTAATAAGTGGGTAGAAATGGGAGTGGCAATGGGACCGAGGGGAGTTATAAACCTGAAGAGAAGTTATATAAATTTTATTTTAAAGAAATCGTTCTTTAGGAAGCAATCTGCCACGTTAGCTATCCGCATTCCTTTCTGTTTTACGTGCTTCCAATCTCCAGCAAACCCTTAGTCATTTGGAAAATGTGTCTGAATTAAGTTTGGTACCTTACAGGTTGCTGGTTCCATTACCAGTGAGTGGTTTATAAACTAACAATCCTCAAATTGTTCACAACAGAGATTTGATACAGCTATGCATATGCATTCTTGACCTATGTTAGTTCTCAAGTTTTAATAGTTTTTAAAACATGTTATTTTATAATAAACTTCAGTGTTTCCTTTTTTTCCTGTAAGCCTTCCTGCATTATAATATATGTTAGGGTCTTATTTCATAACGTGTATACAGGAGAGATGATTGCTATTTGAAAAAGCCCTTTGAAAGAAAAAAACTTTTCCCCAGAAAGATTTCTGTAACTTTTCAAGAAACTACAGTAGTAGCTCTTTCCTAAGGGGAGAAATTTCTTAGACAGATAGTAGCCAACTAGGTAGGAATATTGAGCATGCTCAACTATGCAATTAAATCCAGTTTCTAGATTGACAATTTTCTTTAATGAACTAGCATTAAGTTCAACTCTTCATCCGTGATTTTATGCTTTTACATTTTAATTTTTTGTATGTTTTAATAATATTGTATATTACAAGGAGATTGTTAACCACCATTATTACAACTACTAAGTATTGCCAACATTTAGAAAGTCATGTTATCTTTGCAGTATTATGGCAACTTTTAAATACAGCATGCTAAAAGGTTCTAATTCCCATTAGCCAAATTGAATCTGCAACCAACTGAAATGCTCCCATTTTTAAAACTTAACTTGTAGCCACAGAGGCATAGAAGCTCTCTCTACCTTGGGTGGTTTCACAGCCAAAGCTGTCAAGGAATGGGTGAAAAGTAATTGTTTTCAAGTGTGCCCTTTTACAATCATTTGTTTGCTCTGGCTCTTTCAGGGACAAAGGCTATTGTTGAACACATCCAACTAAACAAATAACTCATCCTGGGGTCCCTTTAACAGCTGCCTTAGTACAATGATCTATTTACATATTAGCCTAAAATTGAAACTGAACTCTTTAATGACATAATCCAGCACTATAGTCCAGAGTCGCAAGTGTTCTTTCCAACAGCTGAACAACCTTGTAGGCATATGATTTTTAGAAATAACTTTTTGTGCACAAAGTGATCTGTAGGCGACATCTTAATATACTGTCATGTATTTTCTCCTTTTGTTCCCTCCTGGAACCCATGTGGGTGCCTTTTTGCCCTCTTTTGTTTAGTTACTTGATAAATAAAGAGAAATACAGAAGGTCTCTGTCAGCCCGTTTACTATTTGTTGATAAGCTATAGTTGTAGGCCATGCTTTCCTGTGTATGCCTTATTTATCTTACCTCTCTTCTATGGATTTTACTTTCATGTGGCTGAAGATTAAAGGATGACCTGCCAGATGTTATAGATTAGTCAGCAACAGCCACAATCATTCCTAGGCACGCTGTAATAATGTTTAAGAGTTTTACATGATTTCTGAAGTATATTTAGATTAAACCACTATAATTTGATGGTTTCGTATATAGCCTTTAAAAATTGAAACAGGAAATTAGCTTAAATTTCATCTCAAGATTGATGGCATTGTCAGACATAAAGTTAAGGACCTTTGCAAATACAGACACATAAGCAAAAAAGAAGAAAAAGTTACCCTACACACACCCATCCTCATCTGTCTCTATCAGGGTTGCAGCTTTGGCTGAGTCAGTTTAATTGACTTCAGTAACACTATTGGTTCATTGAAACCAAAGCCAGAATGATGGCTCTATCTATCTTCAAATAGGTATTTACTCTGCAGACCTCACACAGAGCAAAATGTTACCATCCTGCTGGGCCGGAACAGCATGAAACTTTAAAAAGAATAATATTATACTTGATTTCAGATAATTTATTGAATCCTATTTCTGAAACTTTTGATGAGAGACGCTGTGGCCAGAAAACATTCCAAAAATTGTAAAAGACAAAGTTCTTTAGGCGCTAAAATCAAGCTTTTCCTGGATAGCAGCTGGGAGAGTACATGGGGATCATTTCATTTCAGCTATAAAAAATGCAAGCCTGCATATTCCCTGTAAAACCAATGGTAGTGAATTACATCCCAGTTTTTCACTAGCAAAAGAGGTGGCTTCAGCATCCTGCGGTTGTTTTGTTTTTAGGGGACTGCTTATATGATAAACAAAGAGAACAGAGTGGAACATTATTAATATTGAATAGATCTGGTGAGGTCTGCCAGAGTGTGGACAATAAAAGACATTTAAAACATTCTTGGAATGCAAATTCTGAGTGTCTGGTGTATGTTTCTTTTTAGAAAACTTTAACCATTTAGGCAATTGTCATTTAAATAAATTGATAAAAAATGTAAATATAACAGATTAATAGTAACTTTTCTGAATATTGTAGATAGTTACAGCCCAGCATATACATATCTGGGGTTTACTTCTATGGGAATACTTCTTTTAAATACTTCACACTAAAATTACAAATTAAATTTGTATTTAATATTATTTTTTAGTTACTTTACTCTCTCAGATCCAAATTTTTGTGATCACCTAGAATATCATTATCTCAAAAATCAGCAACCATCAGATTTACTCAAATTAGAAACTCAACTTGTGAATGAATTACTTGCTTTAAGCAATGATCTAGAACTTTAAAAGTTAATTCTTTAGTTCTTAGTTCTAAAGGAATAATTGAATATAAATATAGTGAGATAAATTGGGGGAAAGTGTTCCATCTTATTATGGTTTTTTTTTAGATATGAAGAATCAGTGCTTGATTTAGACAACATTGCATGTCATGTCTCAAATATTGTGCAGGTATTAGTTCTTCTATATTTGTGGAAGGAGCTCCGGAAGTCAGTTTTTAAAAATTACTACTAGACACCAAGAGCTATTTGGTTGTTAACTTCAATGAATCAATACCTCCCAAATTGATATCATTTAAATAAAAAATGTATCATTGTAAAAATAATGATAAAAGTATAACTTTTTGATTAAAATTCACTGCATACCATACAAAAGCATTTTCATTAAACTCTTGTGTTTATAGCATACCCAAGACATAGGTGAGGACCTAGTTAGAAAGTTTTTCCTGGCTAAGACATAATAAATAACAACAATTTGTCTTAAACTGGTTTGATTCCACCCGAGATATTATTTTTATAGAACATAAAAGGCAACTATTTCCCCATTTTAGAAAACTTTTCCTATACAGTCTGTAGATTGAAAAATTATTAATTTAATTAATTTAATGCAATTTAATTGCACTTTTGAGAAAAGCATATTAGGAATTTCAGGAATTAAACTGATTTTCACCTAAGATACAAATAAGCCATGTCTTAAATAATTCTGCTTTGCGTGCAGTTGGATAAAGATATTTGGAATTTTATAGGCAAATATCATTCAGCACACACTTTGAGGCAGAATAAAGTGATAAAGGTTTAACGGTCTAAATGTAATTGTCTTTTAAGTTTTCACACCTGCAAGACAGATTAATCAACTTTGATTTGCAAGGGTGAGAAGCACTTTTATGCATCCCTGCCCTTTGTTCTCCCCAGCCCAGCCCCAGATATTGTACTTGTATCCTTATAAAGGCATTCTGTATTGTGACACAGTAATTCGTTGCAGAAAATTTTATTGGCTAAATTAAATTAGACTTTTCTGCTTTCACGGTTGCAAATAAGTAAGTACACAAACCTAACATTACATAACTAAAAAGATGTTTATTTCTGATTTATGGATTCCAGATATTTTCTGTTACCAACAACACAGAATGTGGGAAGTTACTGGAGGAAATCAAATGTGCACTTTGCTCTCCACATTCTCAAAGCCTGTTCCACTCACCTGAGAGAGAAGTCTTGGAAAGAGACCTAGTCCTTCCCCTACTCTGCAAAGACTACTGCAAAGAATTCTTTTATACCTGCCGAAGCCATATTCCAGGTAAAAAATGCATACATTAAATAAACCATTGCAACATACCCTTACAAGATAACCTGTTCTTAATTGCTTATTTATGAGTGTTGTAAAATTTATCTGGGCCTTTCAAAATGCCTATTTTTACCCCATAATTAACCTTTCCAAATTCATACCTTTTATTGCTGCTGAAAGGCGTATTATAATTTCATTTTACAGACAGTATTTTGGTTTAACATTTCTTGTTAGGCTGATAATACGGCTGTTAATCTTTACATACTTTGGATTATCAGTACAAATTTCTTTTTAGTGTCTTCTTTACTGTTAATATCGCTGTCAATATCAAGGCAGCCTCCTCTTCCACATAGCTGATACATAATTGGAGAATGTCCACTGACTTAAGATATTTCCTTAAATTAAAAAATGATTAGGAATCAAAACAAAGTATTACCTTACTTAGCACTTTCACATATAATGACTAACTTGCTCCTCAAAAAATCTTGTGATGTAGTTAAGAACAGTGGGGCTCTCTGCATTTGGCAGAAGAGAAAAACTGAGCCTCAGGAGAAGTTAAATGCCTTAAGCAAAGTTGTACAATGGCTAGGTGATAGGAAAGATAGAAAGTTCTTAGTATATAATGGCGTAAATATACTCTGTCATTATCATATTTTGGGCTCCAGTAAACATATAGATGTTTGAGCATTGATTACTTTTTATCACCAAAAGTTGATAAACTTTGATTGTTACTGCTTTAGTTGAAGAATCAACACAGGAAGAAAAGAATTTAACAAGACAAGGTTTGGTTTATTTAGGCAAAGACATCTACTGAAGTTAACAGTTTATAAAATGAAATAGTATTTTAAAAATGGTATTTAAGACAAGCTTTAAGAATGTAAGATGCCCTGAGAGACTTTTTTGAACTGCTATGTATATTTTACATTTGTTTCTGACCCAGAAAAATACAGATTTTGGTATTTTCTTTTTTTTTTCCCTTGGAATTTTTGGCCTGGTCTGGGTTTGAACCTACCGCCTCTAGTATATGGGGCTGGCGCCCTACTCTTTTGAGCCACATGCGCCTCCCAGATTTTGGTATTTTCAATAGAACTCTCTTAATAACCTACGAAAACATTTTCACTCAGGTTGCTTGGTGCCTTTGGTAGAGCATAACATGTATCATAAACCCATCCAGTGTGAAGAAAACATTAGCATTCTCTTTGCAAATGACAGCCATGTTTCTAAGCCTTTGCTTAAACCAGCGGTTTCTTCTCCTTTCTCGCGTTCCCCAAAGCAAAGTAGAATAGGTCATGGTTGCCTACATGGCCTACTGAGAAGCCGTAAGAGATTAGATACCTTAAAGGTTTGCTGCAACCTTCAAGTCTTAAACATTTGCCTTTGGGACTACACGTTGAAAGTGAGATCAACATTTAGCTTTTCCATTTATCGTTATCTACTTTAGTTAAATAAAACATGTTAGATTTGGGGACTCATCTGTGGGGATCTTTATTTTTGAAATTATTTTACCTTCCCAAAACAGTAAAATAAAAGCAATGCCCACTAACAGAGAAAGCACAGCAAACAGCTCAGAGACAGTGCTGCAAGCACCTCACTCCCCAGATCAACATATGTAGTAACGAATGACACATTTATTTTTCTACAGAGTTTGTATATATGTAAAACTGCTGAAGTGCATCAAGATGTCAAGTGCTTTTGGTGGCCACCCAGGCTGCCTTGAAAGATAACCAGATGAAAGCTCCACTCTAGAGGTGGATGCAACAGCAAGGGTGCTTTCCAGAGATTCTGGAAGGCTTTAATGACAAACAGTAGGGCTGCCTCTGGATATGTCAAGTGCTAATAATCTTTCTTATTACTTGTTCCAAAGTGAGCTGTAATAACACACTCTTTGAGTTACTTAGGGTAATCGATTTGTTAGTTAGACTGAATCTTGGCAGGCAGGTTACCATGTCCTAAAGTATGATGAATAAGATGGCAATCCTCCCCTCTCAGCTCCTGCCCCCAGCACAGGAGTATCTTTAGAATTCTAGAACACTAATTTATTGAAAATTGCTATTAAAAACAAATTTGTGATAGTTTTCCCTTTTTAAGCCTATTTAATGATATGGTTTATTTTCTCAAAAGTTTAAAACTGTGGACAACAGCTACTTTGTGATTTTTTTATAAGAAACTAATAACGTATTTGACTGTCTTCATTAATAGCTTCATCTTTCTATAGATCAGAGAGGAGGGTACCCTCAAGGATGTATTTTGTTAGAGGAAGGCAAAAACTGAAAGGGATTGGGAGAGGAAAAGAACTCCAGATGTCTTCATTTTTTCCCCCTATTTCCCAATACGTGAAGAGATAAATATATAAATGATCTAACGTTTACTTTGCCTTCATGGCTTTAAGAAAACACAACCTCTTTAGAATTTTCATCTACCTTAAACGTAGCTACTTTCTAGAGATTTTATTTCTGAATTCATGTCTGATCTGCTTATTTTTCCCCAAATGGGTAATATAATTGAAAAGCAATACAGTGAGCACATACTAGGATTTTGTTAATTATAATATTATTCTCCAGTTGTGAATTTATATGGAGAAATAAATTTTTTAAATGTTTTTAAAACACCAAAGTTACATTCAACAGACAAGAGCTCTTTGCTCAACTCCGCAGGTCTTTCCTTCTGCCTGAATGAGCAGGGTGGATACTTCACTGTTCACTAAAGATGGCGTTGTGCAGTCTATGGGAAGCATACCCGAGGGTATCTGTTGGTGTTACTTTTTTATACCTTTAATTGTAATGATTTTTATCACTGTTAGACTTCTTCTCCTCAGGTTACTGTAGTGTGAAATGTCTGCACATCATTAGTTCAATTGGTTGAATCCTGTTTAACACTGTTAGGCAATTTTCATCCGAATGCTTAGCCATTAAAGGATGGAGGAGAAAAATTATCTTTTGCAGATGGTAAATTGCTGAAGATGGAGAAGTGCTACTGTGACTTTCATTCCTCTCTCAAATTTCTAATCCCTGGATTCTTTCAAACATAACCTTTCCATGCCTTGGCCTTCCCGTGGAACACCCTTCCCAGCCATTCTGTCTCCTTTTTTTCTGTGCCCCTCACCACACTCTCATGCAAACACTCACACACACACACACACACACACACTCCCAAGGACTCTGCCCTTTTTTGCCTGATTTCCCAAAGACAAGATCTTTCCTAGTACCCAAGTCAGATATAGGCCTCAAAGAGTCTCTCTTAGAAATTTAAGGGTTGTACATTTCACCCAAAAGTTAGGCCAGAATGTCCATCAAGCTTTAACCATTTGGGACCCTCTCATTCTGAGATAAGATTTTTGTTTCAGAGGGTCCAAGGTCAAGTACATAGAAAATAAACTTTGAATGTCTAAAAGACATTCCCATGACTCATTGATAAACCTCTCTTAGCTGACCCCAAATTCTAGTTCTTAGAAATCCATGCTAAACCTGAATGTGTTATATAGCTTCTAAACTTTTGCTAAATTACCCTGTGCCTTTATCACAGATCTGATAGTGGTATCATGATCTAACTTCTTAGATAAAAATCAAAACTTAAAATATAATTAAAGGTGTGAGACCAGAAGCAGCAATTCAGGATCTTATGTAAGGCAGAAGTCAGCAGAATATAGACTTGTATCTTGTTAATATTTTAAAAGTAATGTTCAAAGCTCCTTTTTTGTCATAAAGTTATTTCTTATGCAAGGTTAGTTGTTTTTATTTGACAACATTCTTAATAGATAAGAAAAGAAAACCATCTTTCTTTTAGATTCAGTTAAATAAGTCAATTTTATGTTTTTGTTTTGGCTCAGTGATATGTCAGCTTTTCTGCTAGCTGATTGAAGCGATATTTTAAATATAGTTTTTGTATCATAAAATAACCATCATCTCCGGTGAGCAAGGTACAGGAAAAAGATACCTCCATATTTGAAAATGAAGCCTATGCGATCAGCATCAATCCATTGCTTGATCATTGCACAATGAGTCAGTTCTTTATTATGGGGTGTAATGACCTAGTGTTGTTCATTAGATTTATTATTTGATCTTACCTGAGTGGCAATTCACTAAGAATTGTAAAATGACTGAAACCTAATGGCCTATCTCTTTCTTGATGCTAATCTTGTTCTTCTTTGGAGGTTATTTAGTGTTGTAGGAAAAAAATGCTGAATCATGATGAGGTAAACTTACAGGTGCAACATATGATAACGAGGGTAGCTTGAAAACAGTTAAGATCAATGCTGGGCTTGTACAGTTTGCACTGTGTGTTTTATAAGAGCCTTTTAAAATATCTGGCATAATATGATTTCACTTTTACTTCAATTCATAGATTTTGGTTAAAAACAAATGGGGATCTCAACCCTCAATATTTTGTGTTCTCTTTATTTTAGTCGAGTTTTTTCCTACAATATTCAGATAGTTTCTAAACACTCTTTCCCCCCCCCCCATATTATATCTGTTAAACAAAGTGGTTTTACTAGGACACTAAATGTTTCTTATTTATATTTTTAATTTTCTCATTTATATTTTTTAAAGGTTTCCTTCAAACAACTGCTGATGAGTTTTGCTTTTACTATGCAAGAAAGGATGGTGGATTGTGCTTTCCAGATTTTCCAAGAAAACAAGTCAGAGGACCAGCATCTAACTACTTGGACCAGATGGAAGAATATGAGAAAGTGGAAGACATCAGCAGGTTCATAAAGAAAAATGTTCTTTAATCTTAAAAAAAAAAAAACCAACTGACAAATCTTGTGGTTTTGACAGTGAATCAACTGTCTGTGCTTAAGTTCAGCAGCTATATCTTCCAGATGCTTTATTTTTGTTTTTCTTTTTGGTAGTTTGCTTCTCCAAAATCATGGCTTAAATGCTTTTAATACTTAGACTACTAATCTTATATTATGAGCTTGGCTTCCCTATGACTCATATGGATTTTATGGGCATAGTTTGAAACTTGAATTTTATGACTGTTGTTACCTTAAGGCACTGTGGAAATGTTCAGCACAATTATTATCAGATTTTTATAAATAGAACTTTCCCTCTGCGTGCTTTTCTGTAAGTTTTAATTATTGTGAGTAAAAGCTAATTTTAATTAGAGTCACCAAATGATGAGATAATGAGCTTATGAAATTTTAAAGTACATACATATTTCGATTCTCCCCTTTAGGTTCTGATAGAAGGCTGTTTGGTTGTTTTTCCACCGAAAAGAATTAAAAGAATCAGTTAAGAGAATCATATTGTGGCCTTTAGGTTAGCAGCACTTCATGATTCTCTAAAACCATTGATTCCTGGAGGAAATATATTTTGAAAAGGGTGCTCTGTGCATCCTTTACCTCTTCCATTTCGAGAAAAGCTTACTGGTTTTCTTTAATTTGTCCAGAAAGCACAAACACAGCTGCTTCTGTATTCAGGAGGTTGTGAGCGGGCTGCGGCAGCCTGTGGGTGCCTTGCACAGTGGGGATGGCTCACAGCGTCTCTTCATTCTGGAAAAGGAAGGCTATGTGAAGATACTTACCCCCGAAGGAGAAATTTTCAAGGAGCCTTATTTGGACATTCACAAACTTGTTCAAAGTGGAATAAAGGTTGGCTTTTAAATTTTATTTATTTTTGCTTTGGCTATGTTAATTTGATTTTAGTGTTATCTTCTTCACCGAAGGCATTTCTTTGTAATAAAAGAAAGAATATTAAAAGAGACAAGAAGGGAACAATAATATGGTAACTGAATTGTGACAAAGACCTTAAATTTATATGTGATTTGCTGGTGAGCATTGCGAGCAGACTTAATTTTGACATGCTTTCCTTATGTAATTTACATATTTAAAATACTTTTTTATCTTCATAAAGTATTTGTTTAAACCTTGTTTAATGGCCATACCACTTAGGATTGTACCATGAGCATTTGTTAGAAGAAACAAAGAGGTCTTCTGGTTATTTGGCAATTGCAAATCATACTTTTACCATATTTGTTTTTGAGTCTGTCTCATAAAAAAGTACGACTTATACTATGACTTTTTAGTGCAATGTTTTCACAGGTAAGTCAAATGTTTTTATCTATAATTAGCCATCTGTTTAATATATAAGCGTATCTAACTTATAACCGTATCCATTGCCTTCTTTCTCATGGCTCTGATTTGAATTCTCATGTTAAATAATCTAGATGTGTAAACAAAATTACTGCCTATTTTATTCCACAAGAGTAATACAATATAATATTAGCAGTACTAAGCTGTAAAGCAAATTGCAGCATTCTAAAATTAAGAGATAATTTAACATCTCATGACTATTTTAGAATGAAACAGAACAACAATTTGGGAAGAGCCGGTTATCCTTTTCATTTATTAACTAGAACAAAACTGAGGGAAGATTTATACTCTTCTACTCATGTATGAGTCCTTGTGTTGTTGTGCTCTACTCAGAGGTAAGAACAGGGCAGCGCCTGTGGCCCAAGGAGTAGAGTGCTGGCCCCATATACCAGAGGTGCTGGGTCCAAACCCAGCCCCGGCCAAAAACTGCCAAAAAAATAAAAAATAAAAAAAGGTAAGAACACCAAAAGCAGAAGAAGCAGGTCAGAAAAGTTATAGATATATTACTGATCTAGTCAGTTTCAACCAAGTTAAAAAAAAAAAAAAAGGAAACCAACTAGTATCCAGGTAGTGCTCTGTTATTTGGACCATTCATCCTAAAGCTCATGCTAAAACAGTGTCACCAAGATATATGGAATAAGAGAAGGAAACCTGTTAAGGAGAAGGACTTTGGCACCAAGGCACACATCATTTGGAAAATATTTTTAACTCAGTATTTTCAGCTTTCTTTCAACAAAACTTTTCATTAGAATTCAGAGCAAATAATTAAAAATCTCTTTTAAAATAATATATTAGAGTTTTGCACATCAGTGTTCAATAAATACATTCTGAAAATGTGTCCTGGGAACTCACGGTCAGTGGTACTAATGAGTAACAATCAGTAGCAACAAACACATTACTCACTAGCAGTGTATTTTTTTTCCTTCCTGGGGAAGTTAAATGTGCTCTCTATAAAAGAAAAAAATTGGGGGAAGTATTTTTAAAGTCATCACCTGTAATCTCATCAATTAAAAACACTATCAATGTTTTTTATATACTTTATTCCAGTTTTTATATTAAAATTAAATAAACTTTTCTTTACTACAAAGGTAATATAGACCCATATTTAATAAATGTGAAAACACAGTAAGAACTTCTTTTCTTTTAGCTGTTTTCCTAAACAACTTTAAAATTGAAATCAAATTGTATACACATCTCTTTAGCCTTCTTTTTTTTAACTTAACAGTGTGTCATGAAGACTTTCCCAGATTTGGAAACTTTTCTTAAACACTTCGTTTCTATCTCTTTCGGGGGCTCCATTTTGTTATTCTGAGACATTTAGGATGACTCCAGTTGTTTCTCTTTCCTACTGTAAATAATGTTATTTATCATTCTTGTACATATTATCAAACTTGATCATGGATGATTTTCTATTAAGGAAGTCTAAATCATTCCTATTCATTCTTAGAACGAGCATTACCTAGTTGAAGCTGATATACTGTAATACATATCGCCAATTTACTTTGAACTACCTTTTCAAATATCTGAGAAAATAGTTCTCAAATATTTTAGTAAAAATGTTCATATTGGAAAGATACGTATGATAAAATATAGATGTAAAAAGTGCTCAGAAAAAAACTGATGTTCTTGTTTCTACTTTTCATTTAACTGCCTGAGGAACAACTGCCTTTTATTTTTTATTTTATTATTATTTTTTTCTGTAGAGACAGTCTCACTTTATCACCCTGGGTAGAGTGCTATGGCGTCACACAGCTCACAGCAACCTCCAACTCCTGGGCTTAGGCGATTCTCTTGCCTCAGCCTCCCGAGTAGCTGGGACTACAGGCATCCGCCACAATGCCCGGCTATTTTTCTGTTTTTGCAGTTCGGCCGAGGCCGGGTTTGAACCTGCCACCTTCGGTATATGGGGTGGCGCCCTACTCAATGAGCCACAGGCACCACCCAGGAACAACTGCCTTTTAAATTAGGTTTCCTTCAAAGTCTCCCTGTTTTCATTTACAGCCTTCATTGAGGTATTAGATGAGATACTCATTGAGATGTCCTGTTCTGACACTGACATGGAGACATTACATTTCATCATGCAATAAAACTGTTCCAGCAAGGACGGTTCTTTAGTATATGTGTTCTGAAGCGCCCTGGGAACTCTTGCAAATTTGGCCCCCCTTTTTTCAAAAAAGCTCCAGGCATTCTGGCACCTAACGTAAACTTCAAGATCCATTATTCTAGTGAACTGATACGACATATTTTAAAGTGCAATCTTTTACATGCTTTTAAGGTTTTGGCACTAGTAATGTCAATAAAATAGGAACATATCACACAGATATCTATGTGTGTATCGTGAGTAATGAGGCCACATTCTTTCCACCTCGAGTAGGTTACGCTGTGCTTGTATGGCTCTTATCTCAGTCTCTATGAAACTCCCCCATGGGAAGTGCTAGAAGATGCTCTGTCGGTGTGATGCCAACACAGTCACGGTTGATCCTATCACTCATTTTGGTGGCCTGTCCTTCAGAGACTTACAAAATTGAAACGTTTTCACAGCAATTTCACAGTCATCTTTCCAGGCTTCTTTGATATGTGAATAGTTAATGTGTTCATGGCAGTACGCCGTGTTTGTCACTAAGTCATTTTGCATAAACAGGAATTTTCGTAAATTATACGTCTTATATATCAACTCTTGTCTGTTTAGTCAGTTTTAAACTCCTAAAAGAAGGCATAAAGCTGTTTTACAGGTCGAAGTATCAGTTGCAATACTAAAATCACAGAATTAATGATACGTACTAAACCCACATGTTGGGTTTGATATGTACAACCTCCACATGCTGGAAATGAAAATGATACAAAACCCAGCGGAGGCTCCCTCACAAGAACATTCATTAATGACCAGCAAGAGTAAAAGAAATCAGACAGACACAGAGACTCCTGATTATAAGAGTTTCTAAAAGCTAGTGCTGGCTATAAGGAAATCTGGAATTTTGTTAATTGTACATTAAGAATTGACTGTGATTTCTGTCACATGATGTAAAGGCTGACCCTTTTTTGTGCAACAAGCTGGTCTTGGTTGATTAATCTCTTTAAATGTCTCTACTGAACCTGATTTGTTTAACTGCTTAAGAGACACCATAGGCGAAGAGCCAGTCATTAGGGGACTTGGACAACTCTTCCCTACGTCGGACCTGACTGCAGCTAAAAATACGATGCCTTATTTTTAAATGCTGATTTGTGCCACCTAACCTGTAGCAGACTCTAGTGCCCTGGGAGTTAAACTGTCTAAAGATTATGGAGCAAAAGTTAATCTGCGAAAAATCCAAAGCACAAGCTAAAGCATTGACTTCTGTTTGCTACAGAAAATAATTTGTAGCATTGAAATTAAAAGAGCAAGTCAGAAATATGTTTTAAAAATATGTTGAGATTTGATAGATCTTTGATTATAGTGCACTCTGTAAGCTACTCACTGATACTTAGATAGTACAAAGAATGGCCCAAACAGCCAATTAATGAGCAAACTTAAAAAAACTTCATTTCATGTAATGTATATGTGGATGTACATATACATTATAGTGATTGCTGTGTTTGTCATTGTTCTTGTTTCATTTCAAAGGGAGAAATTACCAAAGTTGTGCCATGCCCAAAGGGGAAAAATGTCTTTAAGATATTGAGTGATTTGAAATTTTTAAATTGAGTTTATATGTGAATTCTCAATCAGATCTTATGGCAGGTACTAGAACCAGATTCATCTGTCTAAAGTCCTTGAGAATGATGGACCAGTGATTCTCAAGAATGGCTGCACAGTATAATCACCTGGGAGCTTTCAGGAAAACTCTAATACCCAAATGAAACCATAATATCTGGAGTCGGGATCCAGGCAATGACATGTTTTTAAAGCCTTTCAGGTAATTTCAATGTGTAGCCATTTAGAAAACCACTAATCTACACTGAGCCAGGCTTCTGGGTCCATTACATATTGAATGAGACAAATTTTCTCTCTCCAGTCTGTACCCCAGTCCTCCCTTCCTGACATGACCACTAAGAATGGGTGGACACAATTATCATTTGTGCTATACTTTTTGTCATTTAGTTAGTTTATACACATTATTTGTCCAATTACAGTGAAGAGATGTAAGTTAACTCTGGAAGCATATAAGACTCTTGATACAGAACTCTGAAAAAATCAGTAGCTAATTCTAGTTGGGAAATTACCCATAATTTTCTCAATTTTTCCTGTTTTTATTCCATTTTGGAATCTGGTGCTCAGCTAGTTGGCAAAATGGTTATTTCTCTTGTTCCTAAAATGTGTGGTTTGCAATTATACCTGCAAACTCTATTATAAATTAGAAGAACACCAGGAGATCCTCTAGTAAAATCTCACCAAAGCACCCCTGACTACCAAGGATACAAAAGTCAGCCTTAGGTTTGTATGTATGCGAAGAAAGCCTGCACCTGTCACCTACAGGGTGGCCCCTCAAGGAAGCTAGCGAGCACCGTTCTCTGCCACTCAGTTCTTGTGAGTGGTTGAAAGACAGAGGTTCACACCCTCGGCAGCCCTCGACTGGCGGCGTGAAGCAGACAAAGCTGAAAGGCTTGTCTATCATTGGAACAAGTGTCGCTGGACTCCTGTCTCTCTCTATCTACTTGGATCTTCATTTCAAAAGATGCTTTTCGAAGCAGTCTTTTTAGCAGGGGAGGAGAGGACGTAAGGCTGAAAACTGCTAATTGTCCGGGTGACTGAGTCTATTGAGGTGGGGCTCTCGAGAGACAGCAGTCCAGTGCTAGGAGTCACAGGAGCATGTGGAGGAGGACACAGGGTCCACTAGGGCAAGCCCCGGGGGGCAGCCTCTGGTTTCACATGCTTGTAAATCACGTGCAGGATAGTGAGCACCGAAACTTTAGTGAAATCCAAGTGTTCATCAACGCCTCGGGCCAGTGTTCTGTTTTTCTGTAGAGACCTAAACTTTCATGCTTTTCTCTGTCTGTGACAGCAACCCATGATATGTTAGTGTGTTTTAGCTCGAGTGAAAGGAGTCAAAGCAGATTGAGGAGCAATTTGCTTTTCCGGAGTAGTATGGAAACGTAGCATATACACATATACAAACGTCCACACACACACACACACATCCATGTGGTGATGGTTCCATGTCAGATGCTTCCTCAAAAAAAAATGATAAAAATTCTGCTTTAAAGCATGTTTTATAGTAGAAGAAAGTTTATCCTACATGAAAGAAAGCAACAAATTTTTATTTGTTAAGTATACAATAGAGGAATCACCCTTCTGGAACCTTTTTGTATGCTGAATGACATTTCAAACTTTTAACCTATCGGATTACAGCTTAGACGTCATTAAACCTCATCTAAAAGAAAGTTGCTGTAGTGGTAGACATAAACTTGAAACAAATTCATTTAAAACGTGATAGACGTTGTCTCCTCCCAAATAAAATCTTTTAAGCATCTTCTTTTTATAAAATTCTGATTCCAAACCGTGCAATCAAAAGGTGAACAAAACGTAAATCCTTAGATAAAATTTGTGGCTGTAGTTATTGTCGATATCTAGGTATCGGCACCATGGCTTTCATAACCCAACTATATTTTATTGAGTATTGTGGACATCTTATATCAAAATGCTCTATACTCTATGAAGAGCATCATTTTTAGTTTTTAAAATAAGTTTGATCTCACTTTAAGTCTATCATGAACTCCCCTAGAGAAAAATTTTTTCTCACCAAAGGAAAGGTCCCTTAGTATTGTGAGATAATCTGGGTGTAATTTTCTGCCTGGTGAAGTTAGTTTTCACTTCTGGTATTCTTTCATTATTTTGGAATTTGCCAATCTATTGATAAAACCTTCTAATAAATATGAACGCGTATACATGTGGCTTGTGCCAGCTTAAGGCAGTTTAATTATAAATTACTTTCCCTCCTGTCCTTTTGTGAAGCAGGGACTGGAGTGGCGGTCTCCCTCCGGCCAAGTAGGGAACAGCCTGCCTTCTCCTACTCTGTAGGCCCCATAAGTCACAGGCGAGGTGGGGAAAGTTTTTACATTAATGTCTTTATATTTACCTAAGACTTGAAGGGCAAAGGAAATGGAGGCTATAAATCTAAGAAATCTCACAGTAATTATCTGAAAGAACTGAAAAACCAGGAAATGTGGACCCTAGGAAAAGTGTTTGCCATCTTTAAAAAGCACCCCTCTGAACGTGGCGTCCACCATGTCCTACAGACAGTGTCTCCCTAGAAAAAGAAGAGACAAAAGCTATTGGTGGTACTAGCTGTCACTGCTTTACAGTGGCGACATGAGCTCGTGAAAGAAAAATACCAGGCATCACAGAGGTATCTCTGAGTGGGGGAAAGTAGCAGAGCTTTACCTTTGAAAAATAATGGCTTTTCCTTCCCGATACTCCAGTGTTCGTGCGTATGTTTTGAGGACACTTAAGAGGTGCACCCGCTTAGCAAATACCAAGCGTGCAATATGTTCCAATCCTATACTTCAGTTTTTGAGCAAGCGATGTTGTGAGCAGGAATACTTGGTTTTTATTCATATAATCATGGCCACCTTTTTTTAAGCACTTGCCTTGCTCAGTCATGACCTTGATTACCTCTGTAATCCCTGTGAGGTGGGTGTTAATACCTCATTTCACCCATGCCGAGACTGAGGCCCCAAATTAACCACTCCAGATAATACAGCTAGGAAATATCAGCGACAATTATTTTTCCCAGATAGAGTCTCACTTTGTCACTCTTGATAGAGTGCAGTTATGTCTTAGCTCACAGCAACCTCAAACTCTTGGGCTCAAGTGGTTTTCTTGCCTCAGCCTCTCAAGTAGCTGGGACTACAAATGTCCAAACAACACCTGGCTAGTTTTTCTATTTTTAGTAGAGATGGGATCTCACTCTTGCATAGGCTGATCTAAAATTTCTGATCTCAGTCGATCCACCAGCCTCAGCCTCCCAGAGTGGAAGGATTGCAGGCATGAGCCACTGCACCTGGCCTACCAGAGATGGATTTTCAATGTAGATTGTCTGACACTGGGTTCTGGGCCACAGTGCTGGGCTGCTGTGTGCTGCCGTGCACGTTTGATGAGCAGTGTCCATGGGAGGAAAGACTGGAGTGTGTGGTTGGTGTCAGCACGCTTAGTGTAGAGTCAAGAATACAGGGTAGCACGCTTAGTGTAGAGTCAAGAATACAGGGTGAGGTGCTGGTCACTGCACCTACCATTGTGCACTAGTTTCTCGGCCCTGGGCAACTTATTATCCTCCTTAGGTTTAGTTTCTTCATCTGTTGAATAGGCATAATGAAAGGTAGCCACTAACACTGGGCATGCTCAGTTTCATGTAAGTGTGACGCACTTTGGAGGCAGTAGCTGTTACCATCATCTGTCACTGTGGACACTAAACCCTGGGCCACGGACTGGTGCTGCTCCATGGCCTGTTAGGAGCAGACAGTAGGAGATGAGTGGTTGATGGCCAGCATCAGAGGATCATCTGTATTTACAGCCGCTCCCCGTCACTCTCGTTACAGCCTGCGCTGTGCCTCCTGTCACATTAGAGATGGCATCAGATTCTCATAGGAGCACGAACCCTACTATAAAGTAACTGTACATGCAAGGAATCTAGGTAGATTCTCATCATGAGAATCTGATGCCCTACCACCACTCACCCCCAATGTCCGTGGAAGAATTGTCTTCCACAAAACCATCCCTGGTGCCAAAAAGGTTGAGGACAGCTGTTCTTTCACACTAACATGGAAAAGCAAGAGAGGAAAGAAAGTGTGCCCAGTCCCAGAACGACTCCCAAGTCCCGTGACCACTGTTAACTGTACTCCTTGGTATCTAAACAGTCCCCTCTTAAAGGGGGTTTGAATATTAATTTAGGGAAAATTTGAGATTGTGTTAGCATTTGCACCAAAATTACATGGCAGTCCCATGGAAACAAAGTTATATTGATGTATGGGGGGGAGCTTCTTTACCTCCAAATGGTAAACCTAGAATATGTATTTTTATTTAAATGTTACTAGAGAAAAACAATGCCTTTTTTGTGGCATCACCTTTTGACAGTAGGTAGATGGTATTGCTCCCCACATCAACAGGCAAAACCCCAGTTCTGGAGCTTCTCAGAGCACATGCCTGGCGGTGACTAAGCACAGAGCAGCTTGCCCACAGGCACGGCAGCCACCTTTCATCAGAACTTCCTTGCTTTCATAGTAGTTTTTCTCAACCTGGATATTATAGCAATGTAGGTCTTTTTTGTGTGTGTGTTTATTTTGGAGCATGGTTTGTGTCAATCTGCCATAGAGTTAATAAATTGTAGGATTTGCAAAGGAAATATACTGGGGCTGAAAACTAAGAAGGCACATATTTTTGCCCACTAGCAACTACTGCTCAAAGCACAGATTTAGAATGTCAGGAGTTGGGCAGGGGGCAGTTGGGTAAAGCTGCTTCAAAATTAACATGCAATGTCATGTATTACTTGGGAAATTGTGTGTTTTTTTTTCTAAATGTCAGATCAGTGAATGTGCCATGAAGTTGAAGAAGAGGGAACTTTAAACGAAGGTTTTAAAGTGAAACCACAGCAATAGTCAATACAGTAAATGCAGTGAAATGTGCAAGAAGGTGAAGTGTAGGAATATACAGGGTGACCATAAAGTTCGTGCACACTTTAAAATAGCGTGGAGTTTTCCATCGCACAGGAACTTTGTGGACACCGGTATACATGTATGGCCTCAGTTTCTTTACTCTCAGACCTCGGATCACAGTTGATCCTCTTCCTATCACATTAACCCAAATCTATAAGGAAATTTGCTCCTCTGTTTGTGTCTACCTTTCCATGACCAACTTTGGAAGTTTATTTATGTAGCATATTGCTTTTAACAGACTTCTTTCATCTTTACATGTTATAATAAATACATGCATATATATACATGTCGTACATAATATATATGTATCACAAATCTGTTCTCAATTACCACAGTGCATTTTAACGTATTCGTTGGTAGTATTAATCAGCTGACATTTAATTAAAGTCTGTGGTAATGTTGATCTACCCTAATATCAAAGTGGCCAGAACTGGGAACATTTCAAAAGTGTTTTAAAAACTAGATCTTTGGCTAGAAATTAAAATCATCTTTGGACTTTTCAGTTAAAGTATGCTTTAAAAAATAAGATGCCATTTATCAAGATAAGCTTGTAATGTGTAATCACACATACTTTCCTAAATCACATAATTGTGTGTCCCAGCATGACTTTGTGATACCAGGTGACAATGTGAACCATCACGATTCCTCTTAGGAATTGCCGTCAAAAGGGAAGTAACGTTTTTTTAAATCCTTTAATAAATTTCCAGTTTATTCAATCTGGGTATGCCATCTACAATTTAAAGTTCATTCATTCACTCATTTTAAATATTGTGCAGTTCTCCAAGTCTCAACTTCAAATCACAGAAAATCTATGAAAAATAATAATTGAAGATAAAATATGTGCTAATTACGCTTACCATACTTCTACATAGTAGAACAAGAACAAAAATAATAGAAGTTCAATGAATTTGATCTAAACTAATTCCATTGCTTGCAGCTGAAGTTATTTAATCTAATTATAGAACTCAATCCACCAAGCTGAAACTAACACTAAAATAAAACATTATGAAAAATGGTCTTAAAGTTTTATATATGGCCACAAAATTTTTGAGGAAAGACTATTCCCTTCAAATATTCAAATATTGAATATTCTGACTTTCTCTTTAAGAATAGCTAAATTATTTACTTTTTTAATTCTAGTAAGCTGTTTCTAAACCAGCCTCTTATCCTAAAGCACCTTTGATCCAAAAGGATCACAAACTTAAATAAAACGACATCTGTCCTCAGGCTATTTCTAGGGAAACACATCTGTTCCATAAGAGCCCTTAGCCAACAGTCTGAAACTGTTCAGAAGAATTCCTTATTTAAAAAAAAAAAAAAAGACTGTGTATGCATGAAAGATGCTTGAGGTTGGAAAAAAGTAGGGGAAGTGCTACTCTTAAGAAGATAAAAAGATAACCAAATTTAATTCCCATTAAATGCTCAGGCTTTCTATGAAAGATTTGGTAATGGGACCCCCACAAGCGCAAACATCTTTGTGGATGGATGTGAGCACACCTGTTCAAGAAAAGTGAAACAAAACTTGAACTGACTTTTCTCCGCGCACAGGTCACCAAACATCTGTCATAAGTTCTCAATTACTACCTTAGGCTGGACTAACCCTGTGACCTGAGATTGAAAAAGCCACAGTGCTCATTCTCTTAACCTACCTGGCGTTTTTTTCTGTGTCACCATGAAAGCCTCTATTTCAGTCCCCAGGGATTTGGAAGATCAGATGATCCTGTGACTTTAATAGTGTGTTTGCCCCAAGGTTTCTCTGTGCGTCACTCTGGGGCTGATCCTAGTTAGGATTCTGTGACGGAGTGATAGAACTTCCTCCACCGAAATGCTTTGCTCAATAGTTGGCATAGTTTCCTAATTGCAGAAGGTCCTTAATTGTTTCCTTGTCCGTGGATGGGGTGTTTTGTTCTTGCTTTTTAAGATTTTGGCTTTGATTAATTGTTAATGCATACAAAAGTTCCAGGCAAACAAACAGCCAAGCAAAAACCATGAAAGTGTGACCAGGTAATTAGAGGTACTACTAAGTAAAAGTTACCATGATGTAGTCAATTGCCAGTGCCTTTGATCTCCAGGAGGTTGCATTCCCGTAGTAGCCCTGCTCAGTTGGGGCTGTGAGAACTGACCACTTCCTGCTTGTCCCTCTCATCCACCCACGTGATGGTGGCACAAGTTTTGCTGGAAAGTGGTGGTGAGACTTGGAGCAATCCTTCTGGAATCTTCACACTCTTTATCTTTGAAGTCAGAGGACTAAACTACATACTACCTTAAGTTCTTTCTTGCTCCAAAATTCTGTGAAATGGAAAATAATGCAAGTCTTCAACTATTTCCAAGAGAATTATGTTAAAGAGACATGTCATCAGGCCCTGGATGACCCCGTGCTGCCCCAGGGCAGGGAGTGTGAGAATTACTTGGCTTTCTTTTGATTTTTCCCTTGGTAACAATACAGAAACCCAGGCAGCATCCCCCAATGTATCTGACCACTGTGACAAACAGGTGCACTCATCTTTCTGTTTGGTCATCACCACTCTGCTAAAACTTTTAGAAGCTGCCATAACTCAGTGTGGAAGTGAGACTTCAGGTTTCAGATAATGGCAAGATCATGTCTTGAAGGTGCCGAATGGGTTTACTTTTAAACCTGGCTTTGAAAGTGAAGGTATACCATGACCTTGAAGTGGACAGTGTGCTGGGAGAGAAGACTAGTCTGCAGCTGAGGGAAGGAAGAGGAGAGTGAGAGCAGGAGATGAGGTTGCAGAGTTTAGCGCCTGTGTGTTGATGGAGGTGGGAATTGTGAAGCTGCTACTAAGGTCTTTCACTTATACACTGTGTGAAGTAGGGAATCAGGGAGTGTTTTGGGAAGAGTGACATGATCTGCCCTAAACTTTGTAAGCCAGAGCAACAGCGGGCGTGCTGAGAGGAGGCTTGGAGAAGCAAAGGTGGAAGCTGGGGCTTAGGGTGGAATACTGACATTGCCTTGCAGCTCTATTATGACTGTTTTCTGTGCCCACGAAATAGTCATTTGAGTGCTGGAACCTCAATTTTTCTCCTGTAAAATGAGAGGGTCATTAGTATCAGAGTTTCCTTTCAGTTCTAACTGTCAGTGGCCCAATACCTGGAGGAATATTTAGAAAAATCTTCCCTATTAAACATAACCATTTGTATACATGGTGTTTCCCAAATTTGTATCTTCTTTCCCATAGTTTTTGAGAGTAATTTTTGAAACTAAGTACATTAGCAATATAGCATATTTAATGGGTTCTGGTGAGAGGTTGTAAATTTGAATGATATATACACACACACACACACATTCGTGTGTGTTCCTCCTAGGGAAATGAACATTTAAAGAGAGAAAGGAGGTCAGATGATTAATTTTCAAAAAGGTAATTATTCTTGGATTTAGCATCAAAAAGGTCAAAATCTAGGTATCCCAAGTCAGAGAGGATTAAAAATGATAATGGAATATAAAAATATAGACCTCTCATAAAGGGTATATGGAAAGGTTGTTATAGGTAATTTCTAACTGTTTAAATTATAAAATAATGACCTTACTCATAAAGTACCCAAAGTTCACTCTCAAATATTAAATATTCCTACTATCTGCAATAGCTTTTTTCTTTGCTGTTGGCATTTGAACCAATAACCTCATTTAACAAATGAAACTTTTGGGCTGTCCATGAAGCTGGCAAAGAACTGTCCCCTTTCCTGCCTGCATCTGAATCTGCAGAAGTTAATTTGGTTGTGGATAGAGTAAATTAGATGTGAAAAATTGAAAAGGGAAAGAGGGGACTGCTTGATCATTTTTAACTTGCAAGGATTACTGCTCTGTGTTTCCTTGAGAGAAATCCCATAGTGCCATTTAACCTAACTTATTCCAAAACAATTCTCTGTTTGGAAAGAATAATTTTCTTTGTGGGTGTTCCTTGAAATTGCATGCCTCATCCCCCTGTTATCACTGAGAAGTGTGCTGTGCAATTGTAAGCCCCAGCTTCTCTTCCACGCACCGTATAGATTAGAGCTATATCCCACACACAGTGTCAGATAATCTGGGTAAATTTTGTTCAAGCCACAACATACATATTTTCACTTTTAGCAGCTTTTAAAATATACAAAAGCCATCTCTACTTAATATTAAGCTAAATATTTTGTGTCAGAATAATCACAAAAACTCAAAGCAAAAGATTTCTTTTAATTAGGAAGTAAACTTTCACTACATACTTTTTTTAAAGTTGGTATTTTTAAACTTAAATGCCATCTTCCCACTTTTTAAAAATGATATGAATGCATTTTTCCTCCACCCTGAGAAAAATGCCAGACTGGAAAAGATTGAAAAGGATATAACTAATTTGGTAAATACATTCTCCTTTTTATTAGGCAATGTTGTCTATTTGGATTTCTGCAGTATTTTTTTTTAAACCTAATAAATCAGTTAATCGATATTCATCCTAAGATTTAATTTGGCAAATAGGATATATGCGCTTTTCATCAGGGCACACATCTTCTTAAGTCTGAAACCACCACACACAAAGAATTTAATTCTGACAGACATTTGTTCTCAGCATAAATACTTTAGGGCCAATAGTGGTCCCCACTTAATCATGCTTCTTAAAAGTGAATTCCAGAAGGCTTGAGGCCCCAAATGACCCCTGGTAAGGTGAGTTGTCAGTAAATTACTTTTATGATGTGCCCTAAGGAAGCAGGTCTGCTAGAAACTTGGTAGGGAGCTGGCCCCCTCTTGCCTGTAGGGGGTTGACCTTTAACTTTATCTAACCTTTGCATTTCTAATTCTAAATTTCTGGGAGGTAGTTAGTTGTGTTGTTGGGCTCTGGTATCAAAAGAGGCTCTCCTACACAAGACAGTGTTAACCACAAATGTGCTGTTCAACCTCCAGAGAAGCAGACTCATAACCATTTTATTTCTAGAATTTAATTTTAAATAACCAAACATTGAATGAGTTGAAACAGAAATGAGTTCAAAACAGATCCATCGTTAAATTACAGATGTCTTGGGTGACATTTGGAAAACACTGAAGAACATTTAATTCCTCTAATTTTGATAATTTGAATTTATTACAGCATTGGGAAATTTATAGCAGCCATTAGAGATGAATGCAGATATCACATCAAAGTGCATTTACTTTTTCACAACATAGTTATTGAAGATAAATCCTATCAATTGTTTTCATTGTCCCTGATGAGAAAGTTTATACGATGCTTTCTGGAGATAATAACGTCCATCAAAATTATCAAAGACAGGAATTTAAATTTAGTTTTGAATGAAAAAAATAGGTTCTCATTTGACTGTATTAAGCTGAAAACATTGGGAAATGATTTTTTATAGGATATAAAATTCAAAGAGATCATTAGTTTCCCATTAGTTTTGGCCGACATTGAATGGGCCAGTATATTTAATTCTTTCTTAAAGAAATATATTTTGTGGTTCAGTTTTATTGTCTCAAGTACATTATGTGGTTAAAGAATATGTATGTAGGTGCATGCCTGTGTGTATGAACCACTGTGTGGTTCGGTGAAATATTACTAAAGATAATAAGCTTTTCTGAAAAATTACACACCTCATTTTTACTCCGAGAATGTTTAGGGGTAGGAATGCACAGACTAAATGTAGGATCTTTCTATAATGTCTTTGGTTTATATTTCAGATTGTAGTATAGGCAAAGCGAAGTAATCCAAGCTTTGCATTTGATCTCGGTCCTTTCCAGGAGATCAACAATAAGCAGTTGTAGAAGCAATTAGTGCAACTTCAGTAATTTTTCAGTGGGAAAGAAAGACCAGCTGAATTCTTTCCTATAAACCAAAGGTTCTGGCTCAGGAGCATATGTAAACAAGATGTAAGTTTTAAATATAGTTTGAATGCCACCCAGGAGAGAAACCTAATGGAGAAAGAGTTGTCAACAGACTGGGAACAATCTTTAAATGATGGAGAGAATATTAAATTGGTGACACTAATGTTGGGAGTACACAGACACGTGCTTCCAAAAATTCTGCTCGAAATGTCCTCCTCTCCCTTTCCTGTATTATTTGTCTTTGGATTTGGGATAGTACAGCAGAAAGTGGATATAACTTGTTGATAAGCCCATGAAGATTTTACTTCGGAAAATGGCAACCAAACTTACAATTTGGAAACAAATTTGGAAGCAACAGTTAAAATGGATAACACATCAAGGCACTAATATCCCAACTGCTTAGGCTGTTTGCTTATTTTAATCCTGCACATGTCTGCTGAGATATAGCCACGTGTACTTTGTGTTCATTTACTTGTTTTTATCGTGTCGAAAATTTCACTTGAAAGTATCTTGATGGTTTTAATCATTACACTATGTTCCCCATTATCTTTCTCTGGAGATCGACTATTCAATTACCATTAAACCTGGACCAAGAGACACATCCATCACATGTCATATGCACTGAACAGGGCCCATCTCTAGAGCCGTATCTGGAATGCGATTCAAAACCCAGGATGTTGAATGTAGAAGGTAGCTCCCCACAGGAAAACCAGAATGCTTTGACCAGGAGAGAAATGGATGGTGGGCAGGAAAAGCAAGGATATGAGAAACTCAAGGCTAATGAAGGAGAGGAAGTACAAGCAGGAAAAAAGTAGCCTGGTACATGCTGTATTTGAAGTATAACCAAAGTCTGGGAGATGTGGAAGGAAGGAACCAGAAACTCCATCCAGCTGAGGGTGGCTGCACCTCGCAGAGGAGATGATTCTTAAAGGATGTGGGCAGAAAGGAAGAAAGAGCCTGTCATACGGGAAACACCATGAAGGGATGGAGATCAGGCTGAACTTGTTAAATGAGGCCAGAGAGGGCACCTGTGAAGTCTTCTGTCTCCTTATTCAGGATTCTGAGTTCTCTTCTGTGATAGACAGAGCAGAAAAGTTATGGCCAGCTGCCTAGTGATGTGTTAGGTCCCTGTGCAACCAGTTGGCTTCTTAAAGCTAATGTCACCTTACCTGCTATGACTGTCCCACCACCCCTGGGCAAGACTTGGAGGTTTTCCTTTTCTGGAAGGCAAGGCAGCTTAGGAACTGAGTGTAAAAAAATTGAAAAAATGAATGCCAGGAGAGAAGATCCTAAGAGAAACAGAAGCTCGATTCAGACAGCTTAATAGAAAACCAAAACAATGTTATCTGCTTCTATGTTGGCTTCAATTTTGTGCAGGTTTTCTCCTGTGACCAGATTGTAGCAGCTTCAGACTTAACATCTGACCAGCTTACAAAATCCAGGAGAAAGAAAGAGAGCTGTGCTTCCCTCAGGGCCAACAGCATGGTCGTAATGGATGCCCCTGGCATGGGCCCCACATCCACCCTGGAACCACAATGGGTCCCAGAACATGAACCAATTGGCCTGGCCTGGGCCATGTGCCCGTCTCTGGAGTCAGGGACACAGTCCAAAGCACAAACTTCAAGTGTGGAAGGGGTAACACTCCAGAGTGAAAACCAGGTGTTGTCAGCAGAGGAAAAGGTTGCAGGCTGGGCAGTCATTACCCATTGAGGGCTTACCGAGCAGGTGAGACTACTTGGAGTCGGCATCCCAGACTCTCAGGATTCAATCTGCCTTCCTTCCAGCTCAGGCTTCTTTGGACTGAGATTTTTTTCTATGACATATTTTAGGGACATTCAAGAATTGTAAAGCTTGCCCTTGGTTTACTGCAGCCCAACTAAGGCTTGCCCTTGGTTTACTGCAGCTATTTAGATACTATTTTCTTAATGTCCACACAATACTTACTGCTTTCTTTTTTAAAGTGTATGGACCCAGATGGCAGCATCTGATGTACCAGTAAAATATGTCTTAGGTGGCATCGCTGAAGGGCCAGAAGCAATGGGATCAAAAAAACTGACTTAATTAACTTTTAAGCTGTGGAAAATGGCTCATCTCCCCAAAGGGGGATAATGAGAACTTGTAAGAAACACATCTATGCAACCCCTGGTCTTGTCCTCATTTTGAAAGGCTTTCATAAAATTTCTATTTCACTTACATTCATTAATCATATTTATTAGTAAATACTCTAGAGTTTGATCCAAACCCACAAGAAGAAGAGAAATTCATGGGGAATTGCCCCCAAGTTGCTTAAATTGAGAATATGAAACATCTACTGATAAGCTTTTGTCCTTTTGTAGCATCTAATTTTGGAAGGTCTGGCGCTCTAGTGCTCAAAAGTTCACATTTTCCTTCCAGCGAGGTTGAGCACCATTATGTGCATTTTAATCAACTTTGGTAAACAAGTATGACATGTTCTAATTTGTCTTTAATCATAATAATAGTATGATCACAGTGCTGTAGACTAATCAAAGTATAAAATGGTCAGTATATTTCTTGCACTTTGAAATATGCAGGGCATTTCCAAATGTTCTCATGAGCCTGTTATTATGCCTTGGTATAGAATATGCTTAATAAAATCTGGTCTTGTTTATTCACTAAAATGCAAATAAGAGAAAATTTATAAAGCACAAATCTGGAGTCTATCCAAGAAGGTCCATGCTTTCATCTCTAACGGGGAAATTTTTTAACCAGTCATTTCTTCTTTCCTCATTGACAATCTTTTTCGCATTTATTTTTTATTTATTTATTTATTTTTGAGACAGAGTCTCACTTTGTTGCCCTCAGTAAAGTACTGTGGCGTCATAGCTCATAGCAACCTCAAACTCTTGGGCTCAAGCAATCCCCCTTGCCTCAGCCTCCAGAGTAGCTGGGACTACAGGCACCCACCACAACACCCAGCTATTTTTAGAGATGGGGTCTTGTTCTGGCTCAGCCTGGTCTCAAACCTGTGTGCTCAGGCAATCCATCTGCTTCAGCCTCCCAGAGTGCTAGCTAGGCATGAGCTAGCGCTTCGGGCTCTTTGTTGCATTTAAATATGTTCTTGACATTAATGTTAACTATACAATAAGCATTCAAAAATAAAAAGTTAATTTCTATTAACTAAAACTAGTTAAAGCTAGTTTAGGTCTTATATGTATGCATTTTAAATAGGAGCAGTACTTTTCCCTCTAAAACATGCCCATGTACTCAGTCAAGAAGATGCTTGCTTTCCTTAGCATGTATTAAACCATTGTCTGCCATGTCCATTCTTGCTAAAATCAGTGTTCATTTGCTGTTGTAAGCTTAAAACTTTACCTTTTTGTGAAACCTTGACCCTGGCCATGCTATGTATTTTGCCACTTGCTGACAACAATGTTAAGAAGACACTGTTATTTAAAACTGGCTGTTTACCCATGAGAGTTTCTGAGTGGACCCACCTAGAGGATTGTTACCAGAAGATAGTTCTAAAGCTACTTTCTGTTTGATCAAAAAGCTGACAGATTTAAGGAATTTGGCTCAGGGGAATAATCTATTTTCTAAAGGTCTCTGTATAGGAATTACTAAATGTCTTCCTTGTGCTTTTGTAGACAGGATAACATGGTCAGGCTCCACATAGGAGGTAAGGCTCCATGTTTGCCATTCTTTGATGGATTCATTCATTGAACAAATGTTTTATGGGCTTCCCGTAATTGAAATAGAAGAACTAGGAAAAGTCCAGAAATTCCATCTTTACATGCAAACAATCAGATAGAGATTTATAGTACTAGAAAGAGAGAAAGATGGAGGCCTCTTGGACTTGTGTCTGAGATTACCGGTACTTTCTAAATAGGTTCAAATGTCTTCCCATTTATTTGTTCACTATGGGGTATAAGGCTATCTCCTTGTTTCCAACGTTGACCTACAAAATACTAAAATGCATAAAACTTCCATTTATCCTTAACAATGAGTGGGAACTTCTCATTCATCGAATATTTTGATTAATAATTTAAAAGATGCATGAAAATTACCAATTTTCAAAGAATGTACATGAAAGTATCATGAAAAACATGAAAACGACTTATTCTCAAATGTAAAATATGAAATTTTGTGGTATTTGGGTCATCATTACAAATATATCAGGTTCAGTCATCACCCCCCACCATCCTTTTCATGAAAGCCTCTGAGACCGGGTACATTTCAGAATTCAGGGATTTTTAGGTTTGTGTGAGGTGTGTGATGTCCATGTGTGACATATATTACCTGATGGTTGTGGGGAGGTCTGAGCCAGCACCTCATAATCGAACTTAATAATATATCCGCAGAAAAACATCTGAATATTCAGCCCAAGTAGAATAAATGAAGACTACAAATTGTTTCGCAAAGTTCAGGTATAGTTTTGCTGACAGATAAATTGGCGCTAAACTTATAAGAATCCTTTTGCTTTTCAAAGAAGTTCGGATTTCAGAATTGCCTATAGGAGAGTGTGGACCTCTCACCTTACATCTTCGTCTTTCAGCATCTCGTTTATCTGTCAATTAGACATAGCCCTCTGATTTGGGGAACAGAATCAGGAAAGCAAGATGAATCAAACATGACTTCTGAGCTTCAAGGAAAATAGCTCTTGCCAAATGCCATGTGCTTTAGTTATAAAATCATAATACTCTTGGAAGTGGAATCATTTAACCTGGCTGTTTTCATTCTGCAGTCGAGGAAACTAAATCCTGGAACGGCAAAATAATTTGCCTGAGATTGGCTAGCCACACGAGCCATACTGGTACTGAATTGTTCATAAAACTGATCTTCATTATTTAACAAATTTGATGTTTTGCTCTTAGTTTTCCCAGAATGGTCCTGTTTCTGAATGAGAATGGTTAGAATTGTGGGGCCTATACAAGGTGTCTGGAGACTAATTTACTGAGAAATGGAAACTGATAGAGCAGGAAGCAGCAGACCTGAAGGTCAGCAAAAACTGAAAGATCACAGCGTAATCTGAAAGCCAGAAAGCACAATTCACAGATTCATTTCAGGATGATAATACTTGTTAACCGGTCAGATGCTCTTAACCAAAAGAAATACGTTGTTTTTCTATGAAAATCAATGGAAGGTCTACGTGACATCCCTTTTTGCCAGCCCAGTCACCCTGGATGTATTTCTTTCACAGCATCACCAAATATCAAAATGAAAAAAGGGGATTTCCAGAGGCCTGGGGTATAAGGGAAAACCGTATTTTCTGCCCAATTTTCCTGTACACCTGGAACTGCCTAAGAAATCAGGTCTTTTGTGAGAGAGAAGAAAGAGAGACTGAAACAACAGCATTACTGCTGTTGATGATTAGAATTATTTTCAGGAAGACCCAACTTCTATGTGTGAAATGAAATTGTTTTTCAAAAGATGACACAAAAACATTAAAACAAGTTAGAATTGCATTTACAAAGCCAAGGATGTGTGAAATATATTTTTAAAAGATCGCCAGCTGAATTTGTATTAGCTTGACCTCTTTTAAAATGTGAATGTCCCGAGAAAGCTGACTGTTGGCTCTTACCAGTCTTTTTAGCTTAGTGAGAAGAAATTTTTGCTCTTTTCTCAAATGTGAGTTTTGATATGGAGAAAGCTTGGGAATCTTTGGGTTTAGAGAGGAAGAATAGATAGCTTTAAGCAGAGAAAGAAAGACAAAACCAGGGAAGATTTGGGCACTAAAAACAAGTCCCTGATTTTATAATCTGGCTCACATTAAAGTAATAACTTCTGGAATAAAGCTCCATTGTCAGGCCGTTGGATTTTGTGCTCTTGTTAAATAATTTTGAAACCTTATTAATTTGCTAAGACTATTGATATGCAATCTAATGTTTCTCATTTTCTTTTTAAAGCAAATAAACTCAGATACGATTAAATAGAGATAAAATATTTTCTTAATCTCAGTCCTTACTCAGAATAAACAGCAAGAGTTATGATACTTTAGACTTAATTTCTATATGAGAAATAATGAGTAAGTATGGTATATTTATCAGGAGTTACTGAATATAAAAGTTGAGCCATGGTTAAAAAACTTTAGCTAATTACAACATTTTCTTTTTGCTTTAGGAATGTTAAGGAATTAACAAAAGATCAATGGTTGATTCTTAGAAATTAAATTTAAGATAATTGTCAAATAATTGAATTTAAAACTTACACTGCAATATATAAACTTCTTCCATATCTGTGGATATTATATAGCTTATGGGCCAAAGTAAAGTATAATTAAGACATACTCTGTGGTAATGACTTAGATTAGGGGTTGACAAACTATGAATTGAATCTGGCCCACTGCCTATTTCAATAAAGTTTTATTGGAACACAGCCACACTATTTATTTATATATCATCTGTGGCTACTTTTGTGCTATAGCAGTAGGGTTGAGTAGTTGTCATAAAGACCACATAGCCCACAAAACCTTAAATATTTACTGCTCAGCCCTTTATAAAATAGTTTGCTGACCTCACATTTGGATGGTCCGTTGGTGTTTTTCTCAATACTCATGTTGCTTTAAATCTTTGAAGACACCAGAATATCATTTATACAAAGATATTTTAACAAAATCAGGGATTTCCTGAAAAGTTGAAGTCTATTACTCTAAATGCATATTTTAGTACTATCTGAGATAATCCTAATTTTTATGGTTTATATTTCCTAGGGCTTTGAATTTAGGGGACTTCATTATGACACGTGATTTTTTTTAAGAGTTTCATATATAGGACCAGTGAAAAGAAAGTGACATTAGGGGCTTTGGGTTGCATTGTGTAACTTACACAACTCTGAATGACTTGTGTAGGATTTCCACCAGTTACCAGCATGCCTGGGTCTTGTGTACGTAGCTCAAATCTGGCTCCGTTTTCTTGGCCTCCCTGGTAGACTGTGGCTCTGTACCATTATCAACGCACCATCATCTGTGTGTTGTGCAGTGTAACTGCAACCCTGTGCCGACAGTAGACAGCTCAAGAATGTTCTTCATGAGTTGCATCTGTACTGTAGCACTCACCTCTCACACTGACATTACCTCTCCATGCAGGCCAGCAGGGAGAGGGGCCGTGCCAACGTCAGTTTCCTGCATGTCAGCCTCGCACGCCATTTGCTGTACAAAACTGAAATTTTCATCCCAAAGTGTACTTTTATAACAGAATTCTTCTCCTCTGCCCCAGTTCAATAGTTGAAATATAAATTAAAATTGTTCATTTAACATCCCATCATCCAAATTGGGACAATTGCGAAAATTAAAAAAAATCTCTGAATAGTTCTACTAGATCCTAGACCGGAATTATGTCCAGCAAACTAGAACGTGTCATCACTCTCATTTTTAATAGATTTTAAAAGAACAAAATTTCTTTAACTATAATTGTGTCTAATCATTAAATAACTTTTCATCAATAAAAATGACCTTTATTATGGCAACAAAACAACCAAAACCAGAGCACTTTAAAAATTGAGGAATTGCAGTTAACCTGGATTCGGTGTCTGTGCCTGGTAAAAGCAGCATGATGGCCAAGCTGCCCCTTTTGCTCCCCTACTTCCGTAGCACCTTCCCCCTTTCCATTATCAAGAAAAGCAGGTGGCTGTCGCAACAGCTAACTATAATAAAAGAAGAAGAAAATAGGAGTAAGAAAGTGACTGATCCAGGGTTGTGTCAGGATTAGGAAGCAGCATCTTACGCAACCCATCTTGTTTCATTTTTTTCCTTTTCAATCACTTTTTAAAAAATGCTTCATCAGGCATGCATTGCTCTTGCAGTGAGCTTTACTTATAGTAAAACTTGAGCACATTTTAAATTATGCAGTTCACTATATTAAGCCAGGACTTTCCAGTCCACCCAAAGTTTCCAGTAAAGTTCTATTTGACCTTTGTATAAAGACCACCTTTACTAGGTAACTTATTTTTGCTGCCCTCTTGGGTGGTCCAATGAGGCAGATTTCCCTGTTGAACAACACACAACCTTCTTTTTTGCCAAGTGAACATTACACTGGGATGTGGCTTGGAGGAACAGTTTCTCAATACTATAAACAACTGCTTTCTTGGAACAGCTTGTTGCTGAAGCATAAAGAGAGGTTGCTCTTAGTTTAGCCTTGAGTAGCATATGAATTGGTTAAGGAAGTAAGTGTGGCTGGCCCACCAAATTACAGTGGCTATAATATAATTAAGTTCAGTATCCTCCCTGGAGGTTCTAAGAAGTATTATTATGACACCAAACTTAAAGAAGAGGAATTTTTTAAGAGCCAGGAAATTAGTGAGAAGCAGTCTTTGGGGAAATGTTGCTAAGCTCTTAAAAAATCAGTAGAAGCACATAAAAGTTGTTGAAGAATAAAGGCTGGTTGACAGGCAGCAGTTTATCTGTGACCCTGAGTACTGTTAAGTTACTGTCTTCTGAAAGAGCAAGGCGTCTTGGGATTAAAGATGTTATTGCTATTAGAATGGAAAAGGAATGGGAGATTAAAGATAATGTATGTTAAAAATACTGAAAAAAATAGAAAATGTTCCTAAAAGAAGTTATGGAGAAGACACTTACTCTCTGCTTATTGAATTAAATTGTACTTAACAAATAAAATTTCTACTAACAGATTAGACTGATTAAGTTATAGACTTAATGTAGACTACTAAAAAGTTGTTTAAAGATATAAAGGCCTCTGAGTAGACACCCGTAGAAGGGGAAAAAGGAATAAAAATGAGAAGCAGTTACTGGCTCAGCATAACGCCACTGCTTTCTTAGTAAAGCAGCTTGTGCAGTTGTTGGATTTTTCTGAAAGGACCCTCGTTGGGGTTCAACATTCACGGGGACAACAAGTTTTGAGAACATGTATGGAAAAGCTACACACTGAAAAGAAAAAAAAGATGCTTAGCCTGTGTTCTTTCCAAATCACTGCTGTTTAGCCCCTAGGCTGTAAAACAGATTGACTTAAAATAAACCATCAAGTCTTATTCAGGGCAAGGGTGATTTATTTCTTGGTAACATTCCATAACTTTGTCACTCAACGTGATTGTTCTATTCAACCAGTCTGCTGGTTGAATTCAACCAGTAGTGGTTACTACTTTAGTGCACCAGGTAATCCTGCTTATGTCCATCTATAGGCATCAACCATTGATGCAATAATTCCTGTGATATCCTAATAATAATACTATTCTTCATGTGTTCCACACAGAAGCTCCATCACAATAGACGTTTTCCTATAAGTAGGGTGCTTTGGAGTAGAGAAGAACTGCCCCTGAGTATAGAGTACGAGCCACAGGTGGGGCTGGTCAGACAAACACAAGCACTGAACATGAACCCGCAAATCCATCTACTATATGGCTGGCTATTCCTTGACAGGCCTGTGTCTCAGAGTACACATCAGTGCATTAATTCTAGGGCTTCTACGAAGCCTAATGCTGTGTCCCCGCTTAATTTCTACCAGCCTCACAAAGGATATTTCAGTCTCCTATACGTAGGAATCAAGAAAGTTAATTAGAAGTGCTCACAGTTCAGTGAGCCTTACCTGGGAAAGAGGAAGCCAGCACTTTTCAATTCTTTGGTTCTATATAGAAGTGCCCTACATTAAGCTATCAATAGCATCACTTCCACACCACAAAGCCATAAAATCACTTGGAATAGTGCGGTACGACCCTTTAATACAGTTCCTCATGTTTCGGTGTCCCCCACACATGAGGAGCAGTGTCTCGGTTCCTAAGACCGTCGGACATATGTGTTTTCCGATGGTCTTAGGCGACCCCTGTGAAAGGGGAAAGGGTCGTCCCACCTCCAAAGGGGTTGCGACCCACAGGTTGAGAACCGCTGGTCTAGTGAGTGCTGGGGATGGTTCAGGTGCCTGATCGCTTTTTTGGCAACTTTTTGCTATTGGCCTTTAGGCTGTCTCAGCATGATCAAAGCTAAATGCCATGCTTTACCCTCTATTTGCATACATCTTTTAACTTGATAAGGAAAGGCATCGACCTTTTTGAAGTTTCACCACGTTTCAGAAGCTTCACAAAACATACTCCATTTAATCCTTGTAATGATTTTATAATCTAGATATGATAATCCCTTTTTATACAGAGGGTACCAAAAAATATATACACATTTTAAGAAAAAACAAAACTGTATTAAAATTGTAATACTCAAGTCATCTTCGATTTTTGCAATTATAAGAAGTGCTCTTATAAATGTGACTGGTGTTCATCTTTTATTATTGGTATATATTGAGTATTACAATTTTAATACAGTCCTGTCCTTTCTTAAAATGTGCATAACTTTTTTTGTCACCCCCTGTAGCAAAAGAAACTCATGTTCAGAAAAGTCAAGTAGTCTTCCCAATAATATACATGACAGTAGTAACTGTCAAAATGAGGATTAAAATTCATGTCTGTCTGACTCCAGTAGTTGTCCAAAATTAATCCAGGCTCATCCAAAGGATCGCCTATGAACACATTTGAAGCGATTTTGCTCCAGTTGGCAGCGTTGCTTTCCACCTCTACTGTCTTCTGTGAACATCACATAATAAACTAATACAAAGTTAGACACACATCATGTTCGTGCTCCAGTCAGCCTTGCCTCCCAAGCATAGATCAGTCTTGGAATAGATTATGGAAACAGAAAAAGAAGCAATGTTTGATTTGGCCTTCAGCAGCAATCTGAATTGTAAAGGAAGTTAAGTGTGGTTTACTAGAAGAGCCCAACTTAGTGCTGATTGGCAGAGCAGTGTCCTTCTGTAGAATTAATTAGAGATTTTGTTTTTGAAGTCCCAGGCACCACCAGGTGAAAATGCATAGTTCATGTAAGTCTTGAGGAAAAGTCTCACCTGTGCTCAGATAAGATTTTCCCATCCTGGGTGAACAGGGAGCTTAATTTTCCTACAAAAGTAAATTGAGAGTCTAAATATTAGAACTTACTGGGAAGAGTTGTGTCTTTTAATGTATTTGAAGAAATCTAATGTTCTTTTGTTCCTTTTCCTAGTCTATTTCATCCTTTAAAACACACATGTCACGAGGAGCATGTTAAGTATCAAAGAAGTTTTGTAAATGTATAGACATTATTAACTCTGCCAGAGAAAATAATTGCAGAATTGGATAAATGAGGAAACGCATCATGTGAGAAGTTATAGGCAAGGACGGAAGAGATGAGCGTTGATTCTCAGACACACAAAACTCCTCAATTCCCCTGGGTCTGCATTAAAGCCATTGACATTTTATGGTTTTAAAGTGGGAGCACCAAAAACTGTAACTAGAAATTCATTGAATCACTCATTGCTTCAAGTTTTATGTGTTATAAATGCCATCCAGAGCCCATTGCCATACCAGGAGGCGGGTAGCATTTGGAGCTTGTTTTCAGTGACAGACGAATACCTTTCAAAGAGTTTGGGTTGCAAAAATGAAAATATTTTTTCACAAATTATTCGACTAGGCCATAGAATTGTTTCAGGCCATAGTGGCTAAACTCTACCTGCACATACGTGATTTACGTAGATCGTTTTTCAGAAGCTTTTATTAATGTATTTTATTTCACTCAAAAGGTGTTCTTTATAATAAACAGGAAATCTTACGAAATAGAATCCAAAAAGTTAGAGCAATGGAAAGGCACATAGATGATGTCGTACATTACAAATATTTTTTGTACTTGCTAGTTTATTTCTAAGGAAATTCTGAGAATGACATCATAATGATGACTGACTTTTATTAGTGTTTTTGCTCTGGAGCTCTAGACAAGTAGTTACAAAGAAAAACAAATTGTCTAGTGTTATCCCTTGATATTTTGCCTGATGTTTTCTAGTGACAGTAATCCTAGGAAGTGATTCCAGGGCTACCATGTCTACCATTGGTTCTCTTTTACACATTTATCATGAGAAAGAACATGGTAGTAAAGCATTACATTTCTTAAAATTCAAAATGGGAAATATTATAATTACCTTTGTTTTCGACTGAACTACTGCTTGAATTAGTCTATAACTCAATAAACAATTTTAGGCTAATATTTTATAGACCATTGCTTATCACTAGGCAAGGAAGGTTTTTCATATTATAGCAAGATGCTTCTTTGTTCTACTAATAGCAAGTGGAAGTGATTAACATTCCATTTTTACTGAAGTTTTACTCTAGTATCTTTTTTAGGTAAATCTTTTTTGGGTAAATAAAAGTATATTTTAAAGGAGAAGAACATTGAGTAGAAATATATATAATATATAAAACGGACATCGAAGTCAAATACTGTCTTTTATTCACCCATATGATGAATATTTGAATGCCTGAAGGTGTTGAAGCCATTGTGTTCAATCCTGGGATACAATCAAAGACTAACAAAAATTGATTTCCATTTAAGACTTATCGTCAACCAGCGTGGGGAAGGGGAGTGAACCAGAGTGGAAGTGGCAGGGATTGAGAAAAATACAGCACAAGAGAAGACACAGAGACAAAAGATGGGATCGGGAGGACTGACTGAGCTGATGGCTACAGTCAGCACCAAAGCAGAAAATCAGCTTTATTTTATAGTATCTGTACAGAGTTGTCTAGGGGGAAGTAGCATAGACAATATGGGGAAGTAGGATAAACAAAAGACATATTTTTGGTCTTACATATGATTAGAAAATGTAAATGACTTGAAGAAAGACAGATCATCTGGGTAATGGTTTCTACTCAACTTCGTTAACATATGATAAGAAGTAAGAAGGGAAAGATTGCAAGGATCTCTGCATAGTTAACTAGACAAAGAAAGAGCTAGGTGACTTGGCAGAGGGAGCATGAAGAAAAGAATATGGTTGTTTTGGGAACAGAGGAGATGCAGTTGGGGGGTTGCTCCCTGAATGTTCCCCGGGTTGTGGGGGCCCTACCGCCTCATGGCTCTCTCTCCACAAAGATTCTCTCTTTTGGGGTAGAGAGACTGTTAGGTACAATGAACACGAAGTGGCGTGATACTAGTGTGGTGACCTTGCGGTCTGGGGAAAGGGTGAGGAAGAAAAGAGAAAGGTTTGCTGAACTCTGGAGTAAGGGAGGATTTTTGCGGAAGAACTGGAGCTGGGTCTTAAAATATCAACATTTCCCAGAGAAGCTAGATGTGAACAGTATTCCGAGTAGAGGGAACAACCAAGTGCAAAGGCATTAGCATGTAAAAGTCAAAGGAGCATCCAAGTTGACTACAGCTGGAAAGACAAGAACATGAGGTAGATTAACAGAAGTGGAGACTGGAAAAAAGAGGTCAGGGCCATGTTGTGAGGGGTCCCTGGTAAATTATTTTTGATTATTTTATAGATGCTGGCAGTCCAAAAGTTTTGTTTCTTATTTTTTCAAGGAGGCAAAATAAAACGTTCAGATATGGTTTTTACAAATGTATGTGAAGGATGGACCCAATGCCTTACCCTCAGACACAGCCAATGGAAATCAATCACTTCTCACAGCCAGAGAATAAAAGTGAACGATCTTTTACCCTATCTATGATTTTTTTTAATCTCCATTTAGAATGCTATCAAGAAATTACTTGATTCAAAGAAAACTTAGCTTTATCTGTGTTTTAGCTCAGCAGCAATGACCCCAAAGTCACTGCAGCATTAACAACGATGCTTCTACCTTATGCCTTATTCTTGCTTCTAGGTGGTTTTGGAATGATGTGTAATATTATACAAAATGATATTTCATGGTGTGTTGAGGGGATCCCAAGCAATCTTACATCTGTCTGTGATAGTCTACTATTCATTACAACATTGGAAAGATTGCTGATTTTCCAATACATAAACAAAACAAAACAAAACTTTGTCATTTATACAGTGGTAAAATGTGGGCCTCCAGATACCTGAATCTCTAATATTAACACTAACACGACCTTACATTTTGCTTATAAATGTAAGAAAAAAGATGTTTAAGGAAGTATTATGTGATGTGTGCTAATTTTGATAGATAGTTTCACATTTGAGTCGCTGATCACCACTATCCATGCTTACAGATATAACAAAAAACAATACGGTTTGTATCTGGAAATATTTAAGAAAGAGCAGAATGAGGCAATTTGTGGATATTGCTGATATTTGTGTTCCTAATTGGACTGATGGATTGCTGCTACTGGAGTTTTTCTTTTTTAATCATTGAATGATTCTTGAAATACCTGTGTAGTGCTTGCCAATGTGTTTGTGTTTATATTATTCTTTTTAAATATTCATGCATAATATATAAATACAAACCTAAATATCTTTATTTATATACTTAAGTAAGTCTTTGTAAATTTGGATTTCACGTATGAAAGGCAAGGTGCCTTTTTAAATTAGTTTTCTATTAATCTCAAATAATACTTCCATCCGTCCAGTAAAACAATCAGCTTTACTGCTAATACTACCAATCGAGAAGGCTAAGGGCCATCAGCAAGGCCCTCACCTAAAATCACTTTGTCACACATACCATCAAATGAGAGGAAAAAATAAGCCTTTTATCCAGTTACGGTTTTTCACCTGACACCATTAAAATGGAAAGAATAATAGTGCTCAGGAAGAATTACTGACTTATCATTTCTATAAGAGCTCACCTGATACATTTCAAGGTTTGGGGTGATAGCCCTGAGAGAGTAATTTGATGAGTGAATAAATGATTAATTTATCCCTAGGTATAATCTCAACCTCTTGATCCTTGTACACAGTTAAGGTTAATATGCCTGTCGTGTGCCATCATGTACATGACAGTGAGCTCATGCCTCCTACCCCATCTCCACCACGAGAAAGAAAAGACCTGATTTTGTGAGCAGCTAATATGTGCCAGTAATTGCTAGTAGCTCAAAATGTTTCTTTTATGTATTTGTCATTTTACAAAAAGCACTTTCTATAAAATAGGAAGAAACTGAAGTCTAGAAGTTTTAAGTTATTTCTCCAAAGTCCAACAGCCTTTGAGTCACAAAGAAAGGATTCAAACCCAGCTCTCCTGTCAGAGAACCCACATTCTTTTCATTGCCTCACAACAAGCTGTGAGGTGGGACATGCCTCTGTTTTGAAGGCACAGAGAGCTAACTTCCCCAGAAGCTAGCAAGTAGAAGGGCCGAGTTGCAAAACAAAGTAGCTTAAACCCCTGCACCCATACCCTTAAACATGGTGCTATGAATGAGTAGGAATTTGATTCCCAGTGACACAAAGCAACTGGCTGACCAGTTTGCCCCATGATGACTGAGTGAATCCAAGAGCAAAAGCTGTGCAGTGAGTGAGGAGAAACGGTAATGATGTTATAGGTGTTGAAGAGAGTGGGTGCTGGCAGTCAGGAAAGCGGAGCCACTATAAACACTTCATTTGCCCTGTGATGTAGAACCAGCGACTTGTCTCTGCATATTGATTCCGGAAGTTAGGATGAGAAGCATTAATTTGCCATCAAGAGTTGTCCAGATTGCTGCATGTGTGGAATTGGGAACGTATTAGAAACTTGGTCATTCTTTCACTGTTTGGTTCTTCCTTCAGGTATCCAAGAACACAGTCTCATACAATTTTAAAAATCTGATATTTCCCCAAATTCTTCCTTTTGGTCCAAAATTATACTATCCCTAGATACTTGAATTTTCTATTATACAGGGTGGCCATAAAGTTCATGTGCAATTTAAATAGTTATGAATGTTCTACAACTATAAGAGAACACATAAATGTTGGGACTTGTTTGTTTCTCTCATCCTTGTCTTTGTTTGCTAAATAAATTACTTTATGTTTCAGTTTAGAGTATACAAACACTGTATATGTTTTTTCAACAACAACAACAAAAAACTATATTCCTACAGGGGTCTAATCTGTATGTCTCAACACTAGAAGATGGTTCACTAGAATAAAAATTCAGATTTCTTTCAGCCTTGCAAATCAAATCGTTCAATAGTTACAACTATTTAAATTGCACATGAACTTTATGGCTGCCCTATACTAAAAATTATAAGAAACAGAGCTTCTTTCCATTGAAAACTGCCCTTTTGGTGAAATTTCTATGGAAGAGGTACTTAAGGAAGGTTTACTTTCACTCCTCAGAGTTTTTTTTCTTTTTCAAACTTATGCAATCCAAGCCCTCCTCTAAGACTTTCCATATAAATCCTATTCTGACTTTATAAACATTTTCCTCCCTTTAATCCAGACTTCATCCAGATTTTCTAGAAACCTGTAGCATATAGTTCCCAGACTTGCTCCACCTCAATGGGGTAGCATCATACTTTCCTAATTTTAGAAAACATAGAAATGCAAACTTTTTTTTTTCAGTTTTAGAGTTTTATTTCATTAAGTGACTGAGAAAAGTTCATGCATATTTTTACTACCTTAAACTACAATATTTTTTAATTGTTGAAAATTGAGTAAAAATAAAATTTCACATTTGAAGGAGATTTAATTCATTTGTTCAATCATTTCATTCGATTTTTAACAACTGTTTTCAATAGATTTTTTTTTTAACAAGTGAACAGTTTATTAAGAATTAAACAAAGGTATGATGTGATACAGTACAAGCAAGACACTCAAGATAGGTAGAATAGTACTACTCACACAAAAACTTAAATTTTACCTCAAAAAAAATCACAAGACAAAAGAGAAAGCAATTT
>CAUYRH010079592.1:0-15772 GCA_963574655.1 Perodicticus potto
TGTCCAGACACCCCCTGTATAGTTATGGATTTGGGAGATAAAAGACCAGGATTAGAGAGAAGTACAGAAAAAGTTGCTCCAGTGTCCAAAAGAAATTTTCTCTCCTGGCGCTCCACTATAAGGCAAACCTGGGGCTCTTGATGGGTGATGACACAAGCTGGAGCCATGAGAATTTCCCCCGGGCACTCTCAGTCCAGTTTGGGCTCCTATGGGGCCCCTGTCCCAGGAGGCCTTTGCCTCTGAGGACAGGCCACCCTCCAGGGGTCATCCTTGCATTCTGGACAGGGGCCAGGTGGCTTGCCCAGCCAGTGGTATTGCTGGGGACAGTCTTCTCTGGAACCAGGAGCTTTTCTTAATGAGTGACCTATAACATCTATAAAAAGTCTTCACATAGTCAAGACATACATAAGTCAATGTCTTGCTAATTTCTGCAAAAACATGTACCCTGTGCGATGCTATGCAAATCATCAGAATTAAGTAAAGCTAGCTACTTTTGCCAGGAGAAGCATGTGATTTGGAGTTTCCTTTCTGTGTAATTACATATATTCTAGATTTCACTTTTTAAATACAACCTCAAGTCTCTTGGTGAAATCTTTTCCCAAGCTTCAAGCTTCCACGTCCTACACACACACACACACACACACACACACGAGTCAGATACACAGAGAGGTCATTCTATTTTATTTATATATACAACACATCAACATTACTTAATTCTGAAATACTTAAATGGTAGCTAAAGGCTCATAACACAATGCAGCCCATTCAAACAATGAACACTGTAATGATATTCTGATGATATTATAAGTCAATTATTCACATTCCATAGGATTAAGTGAGATGTAACATTTCAGCATTTCAGCTATAACATCTCTATCTATAAGCCACTTTCATTAATTTTAAAAGAACTATGTCCCCACATAATCATCCATTCTAGAATTATGAATGATTGAATAATAATAATAAATAATAACAATAATTTAAATTTATATAGTGCTTTCAAGTTTGTAAAACCTCTTTCCCATACATACTGTGGTGGTTCCACAGTCTGATTCAGTCCTAACTTTACTATTGTATATTTATGTAGACTTTGGCAAGTTAGCAAACTTCTTTGTTTATTAGTTTCCTCATCTGTAAAATGGGCACAATAGTATTTGTGTAATGTGGTTATTGTCAGGATTAAATAATGTTTCTACAATGCTTGGCACATAGGATGAGATATAGAGGATTTTGCTACTATTATTATTCTCTCATTTTGATTCCAAAAATTCCTGTGAATGAGGTAAGAGAGATTTGTTTCTGTGTCGCGAAGCTTGAAAGTTGTTTTCCTCCCTAGCACCAGCTCCAGGTGAGTTGTGATTGGCCACTACAATCAGCTCCCAGCCTTGCCTGGCATGGGAATTAGTTCATGAGCACATACCAGACTGAAGTTGGTCCAATCACCACAAAGTCCAGGAGCAAGACAGGCTGCAGAACTTGGGGGACCCAGTATAAAATGAAAACATGAAGCCCCTGGTTCAAAAATTATTTTAATATCATTTTATTTACACTATTTGCAATAGCTATATTTACATTTATTTATATTGTTATTAATAATTTCAAGATAGCAGTAGCAGAACATTAAACAAAGAGTGGAATCCCAAGGGCAGGGCTCTGTGCTACTGCGCAGGGCAGCACGCAAATGAAGCGTGCAAATGTTAGGCTCTAGTGAGCCTCTAAAGCTCTCTACATAAGGATAATTGAGCAGCAGTTTCAGGATTGCTCTAAAACCGGCTAAAACTACAAGTGACTTATTTACAAGCAGTTAAATCGCCAATCCTGCTTTTTCATATGACCTTCAGATGGCAGAAACAGATACAACCAAATGCAAAGAAGTATCTAGCTTTGTCTCCCCTTTAAAACATTACATAAAAGCAGGGCTTCTTCCCAGGACATCAGACGTATCTGTACACTGCATTTCAGCTCCAGCTTGGAGAATCCCACGTTCCTCAAGGGAAACTGCCCAAACTCAGCACCAGTGAGGAGCCCTTGTCCTGCCCTTACAACCACTCTTCTCCCAAGCTTTAGCTGGGACAGAAAATGACGTCTAATGCCTGTGTTCCAACTGCTGTCTGGAAATGTTCAGTGTCTCATATCTGCTTCCAAACTACTATGATCACTATTGGTCCATAGCAAGACCAATCCACCGTAAGTCAGTAAGACTTTGATACATCAACAGTCTCAAGAATATATTAATGGTAATATTCCTTCTCTGCTAAAGACAAATAAGAATTTGATCCAGTTCTAACTTAAGACATATATTGGACATTAAGAAAATTGTATCTTCTTCCTTACAGAAAACTTTAGCATACTTTTCTCCAAATCATTACCAACTATTATAAATAATGTCAATTCACTTGTTAGATTACAAAAAAACACATAGGACTCTGTGAGAAGCATGGCCTTGAAAAATGAAACTCTAGGCGGGGCATGGTGACTCAGGCTTGTAATCCTAGCACTCTGGAAGGCCAAGGCAGGTGGATTGTTTGAGCTCACGAATTCAAGACCACCCTGAGTAAGAACGAGACCCTGTCTGTAAAAAAGAAAATAGCCAGGTGTTACGGCAGGTGCCTACAGTCCTAGCTACTCTGGAGGCTGAGGCAAGATGAGCCCAAGATTTTGAGGTTGCTGGGAGCAATGACGCCACAGCACTCAACCCCACGGTGACTAAGAGAGACTCTGTCTCAAGAAAACAAACAACAACAACAAAATGAAACTCTAGACCTCTTTACTCTCCACCTTTTCCCTGATAGAATGGAGATGATGAATCTGTTGCCCAGGAGATGTTATGGAAGTAACTAAAATAGAGGGAGGGCTCTGCGATGAGAAAGTTAAACTGGAGAATCATGGGAAGCTTATGCACTAAACTAAATGTATAGAGTACAGATAGCCAAGTAGCAGAATGAAAATGAATGAAACTGGGCCAGATTGCAATGGAGACGTCATCCTCACCCACGAGGCAGCTACATGCTAGCGTAGAGAGGGAGCGAGCTGAAGGGCGCAGTAGAAAGCCCGAGACACCCACCAGAGAAAACCCAAGAGTGGGTGGGAGGGACGTCGGATCCAATTTGTTTTAAAGGATATTTCAATTTTCATTATGATCAAAAAGTTTTGGAATATGAATGTTAGTTATGATGAATTAAGTATTTAACATAGGTTTTAACATGTTGCTATAAAGCAGCGGTTCTCAACCTGTGGGTCACGACCCCTTTGTAACAATGAAAATACATCACAGCATCAGGAAGGTCGAGAATCACTGCTATAAAGCATGTTCATTCTTCAGGTGATTTCTCAAAACTATGAAGTAGAGATTTTAATTATAAACTAGTATAGATCTAAATAATTCCTCTGTGTAGACAAATATACAGCACAGCCTAACTCTCAATTATGAGAAAAAGTTTCAACTTTACTCCAAGAGGCACTGGGGGGAAAGATGCTTTAAGAAAGATCCTGAGAAAATTGAATATTTTCAATATTTTGGTAAGATGCTGATAAACTGGGAGAGGGCACATGGATAATTCATTGTACTGTTCTTCCTGCTTGCACATGTGATTGAAAACTTCTATGTAAGAATTTTTTAAGGCTGAAATGTCATGGTCCAAATAACTTAAAAGTACACCTATTATAAACATCCAGAAATACTTCGTAAAATAAAATAAACTTCTTTTAAATAGTAGCTAACCTTTTCATTTAAAAAGGAAGCCAGGTGCAGTGGTTCACACCTATAATCCCAGCACTTTTGGGAGGCCAAGGTAGGATGATCACTTGAGCCCAGCCTGGGCAACATAGGGAGAACACATCTTCATAAAAAGAAAAAAGGAAAAACATAGAGAAAAAGAAAATAAAAGGAAATCTTAGAATTCCAGGAGTGCAGCAGGGAACTGCGAACAAGAATCATAGGAACATGAGCTGACATCACAGGAATGAACATTATTTAAGTGGCTATCATAAGCTGATACTGCAGTGGTTCTACCCTAAAGGAATTTATCAGCCTCGATAAAGAGAAGAGGCCTTGGGTCCACCGGAAGTACAGAGGAACCAATGCTTCCATATAAATCAAGGACCCAATTAGCACAGGCACATGATGAGGAGGCTTGTCTGACTCTGCCTAGACTCTGGTTTAAAACAAAAAACTTCCCTGGGACTCTTGTTACCAATATCCCTGACTCTCCCAAAGGTTTGAGATTTGAATTTACACTATGTATGTGATCCAGGCACCATTCCCCCACCCCCGACAAAAATTAACATAAAAATTGGCCTTTCCAAAGTAATACCTGGGGGTGCCTGGTATAAACGTCTTACCACAACAAATAAGTACGTGAGGTGCTTGTTATGTTAACAAGTTTAGTAAGCTTTCTACATTGTATACCAAATTAGCACGTTGTACCCCATAAACACATTAATGTACACAGTTATGATTTAATTAAAAAAATTAAAATAAAAAAAAGAAATAGAAAAAGTCAAATTTCCCTAGAGTGACATGTCCTGAATCCAAGGAAGTCAATAATGCAGTGTCATAGAGTGAAAAGAAAACAATCTACCGGGAGCGAGAAAGTCGGTCACCACACGCAGCAGCCGCGTCAGATGTCTGTGCACCTCACGCAAGGACAATCTCATGGAATCTTTGAAACAAGTACAGTTGAAGCAACTAAAGACAACAGCTGTAAGGTTTGACAATCAAGTTTGCAAAGTCATCCCTGGAAAAAATGCTGCATAGATCATTGCTGAATATCTGTAAGGTCACCTTGAAAGTGCTTCCCTTGGCCATCTTCTAAGTGAACTACCACAAAAATGGAAAAATGCCCCAGGTACTCAAAACTAAATTGGAACTGGTCAATGAACACTTACGTGCACATCTGGAAGCAAAACTCAATGGAAATCAAGTAGGTGGGAGAGGGCAGGGGGTTATGTAAATTCACACCTACCTGGTACAATGCACACATTCTGCGTGAAAGGCACATTTACAACTTTAACTTAAAATGTACAAAAGCAAATTATCTAAGCAAATTGTGTGTACTCCTATAATATAATGAAATTTTATAAAAATGCAGGTGAGCACTTTCTTCTCATCTTTTCTAAAAGATTTTACATTTAATAGAAACTATTTGTTTACTAAAGGTTTGATAAAACTTATCTATAAAACTCTCTGGGATTCTAAAATCATTTTAAAGATAGAATGATTTTTATAGGTAGTTTTTAAAGTACTAATTAAGTTTCTTTAATGATTATTGGTCTATCAGGGGGTTCTTCTTGAGTCCGTTTTGATAAATCATACTTTACTAAGAAATTAGTTTCTCTAAAAATTTACAAATATGTTAGTATAAAGTTGTGTATGATATTCTTGCTGTTTAGTTAAATTTTTATCTATAATAATGTCTTCTTCATTACTAATATTGTTTTGCTTTCTATGTGTAGACCTTCTCTCTTTTTTTGATTAGTGTCGAAAAAGTTTTATCTACTAGCCTGTTCATTTTTTCACTTTTATTGATTTTTTTATTTCAAATTATTATGAGGGTAAAAGTTTTAGGTTACATTGTTCTCACTTGAAGTTGTAGCAGAGCCCTTTGTCCACAGGGTGTGCTGAACACCCTCACATTGTGCACATTTGGTGAGACCCCCCCCCAGTTGGCCTCTCTTCTTTGGTCATTCACTCTCCCCCTCTCCGCTACCCTCCCCCTTGCTGGACTATATTTGTGTATTATCATTCGTGTGGGCATGTAATTGTTTATGTATCAGTTTCATATTAGTATTGAATACCTTGGGTGTATTTTTTTTCCCACTCTTAAGATACTTTACTAGGAAAAATGTGTTTCAACTCCATCCAGGTAAACATAAAAGATGTAAAGTCTCCACCTTTTCTTATGGCTGAATAGTATTCCATGACAAACATATACCACAGTCCGTTAATCCATTCCTGGGTCGATGAACTGAATTTTTATCTTTTGGTCCTCAGTTTATATTTCCTGTTTTATTAGTTTTCTCTTACTTTTACTGTCCCTTTTACTTTTACTTTTAAGCTTATTCATTTGTCCTCTTTCTCACGTCTTAGATATTTAGTCCAGTCTTTCTAGTTTTCTATTATAAGTATGTACAGTTACACATTTCTTTTGATGTACTCTGTTAACATATTCCATAAGTTCTGAATTTTCATTATTGTTCAATTATAAATATTTACTATTTGCATTTTGATTCATTTCTTTGATCTTTTAGAAAAGGTGTCACTTAATTTTTAAACGTAGGCAGTACGTTCGTGGGTCCTGTATGCTGTTCGGTGCTAAGGGAGGGACTATCCAAGTCACCTGCTTGCCCGGTGGCTGTACAGAATGTGGCGCGAAGAACCTCCACGAATCGCCATCTTCGCTAGGAAATGGCAGGCAGTAAGTTTGTTATAGTTCTTCTTCATGTTACACTAAAGGCCATGGGATAAAGGCAACTCCTTCAGGGGAAACTGGGGAGCTATTAAAAAAGGGGAGGCAGATGCGCCCCAACTGAAAAGTCATCCAAAGTGCATTACAACAGCAAACAGGCAGGTACTGCTCTCTCTTATGATAAAGCCATATATGAAGTTCATTGCCCTCCATTTCCTCTCAGTTGCCTTTCTTCTGTTTAGTTCAGAGAAGCCATTTTTATTTTTAGAAAATTATTTCTATCAGGCATCTTTCCGTCTCTCCTAACAGGTACCCAGAGGGAAATGTGGAGGCAGGTTTAGCTCATATTATTAAAGATGGTTTTTTCCAGGGAGAATTCGGGATGATGTTTTTCCTCTTGCTTCATGCCTCCACTTGATTGGTTAAATTAAATAATAGGCATATACAAAATTTCTGCAAATAATAATATTATTGTTTTAAAAGAGCTGTTTAAAAAAAAATTTTTTTTAAGTAAATTTATTTCAGGTTAACATGAGAGTACAACCAGGTCAAAATATTTGATTTTGTTAGGTAAAGTCTCTCTTGGGGTTATGTCACATACACAAAAGGTGTGCTAACCCCCCATCCTGTGCCCATTCGGTGAGAGCACTCCCCCTTTTCTTGTCCCCCCAACTTGAAATGAGTTTTTCTTTTTTTTTTTTTGTCCCTGGCTAGGTTTGAACCCACCACCTCTGGCATATGGGACCAGCGCCCTACTCCTTTGAGCCACAGGTGCCACCCCTGAAATGAGTTTTTCTTCTACATGGGCATGCATCAGATCATCAACTGCCCTCAGATTAGTATTGAGTACATTGGATTCTTGCTTTTCCATTCTTGTGACACTTTAATTAGAAGAATGTGTTTCAACTCCATCCAGGATCTTACAAAAGATGTGAAGTCTCCACCTTTTTTATGGCTGACTAGTATTCCATGGTACATATACCACAGCTTGTTCATCCATTCCTGAGTTAATGAGCATTTACATTGTTTCCACGTCTTGGCGATTATAAATTGAGCTGCAATAAACAATCTAGTGCAAATGTACTTACGATAAAATGATTTTGTTTCTTCTGAGCAATAAACTGATAAATTCACCAGCGTCCCTGTTAGAAATCTGGATCCTCTTTTGCTGAGGGATTCAGGGAGTCAACATGGGAGGAAGATTGTGCATGGGTTGAAGCAAAGGGGAGAAGTGACAAGGAGAAACTCCCCAGATTTCTTTATAGCATCTCTTGAATGCTCACCATGTGTCAGACTGTAATACTCCCACCATTAGGAAGTTTTGTGGTGGCTCCTAATGTAAAAGCAGCACCAGCCTTTAAAAAAGAAGGGAATTCTGTCATATGCTATAACATGGATAAAATACGAGGACATTGTGCTAAAGGAAATGAGCCAGTCACCACAGGACAAACGCTGCTTGAGTCCACTAATCTGAGATGCCAAAAATAGTTAGACTCATAGAGAAGCAGAAAGTAGACAGCTGGCTGTCGAAAGCCAGGGCAGTGGGGGAAGCGGGGAGCACTTACGATGAAAAAGTTCTAGAGGTCTGTTGTACAACAAAGTGTACCCAGAAAAAAATCACAATGTATATTCAAAAATTTGTCAAGAGCACAGATTTTATCTTTTTTAAAAATAAAAGAATTAATCAAGCACACAAAATAGTGAGTTTTATCATCCACATTTTAAGCAGCTCATTTTTTTTTCCAAAAGGCTTGCAACACACCATTCTATTAAATCCAGACTTGAGACAAATGTCCTTAAATAGACTCGGTTCTCCATCCTTCACATTATTTCTTCTTCTGCATGACTGTGCTCTCGTGTTAACACTAGACAAACCACAATTGCCCTTTAAATATGTTCTGTGGCTAACCCGATGGAATTCAGTGGACCAGCCACTGAGCCATGCTGCCACGTAGGCCACGGATTTCCCACTCCATGTGTCTTTTTCAATAACTGTTCATGTTGTTCTGTACTACTCTTCATGGCAAAACAGAGCATAGACTCTGAAGCTACTTGGGGTCAAACGTGGCTACACCACCCACTAGCTGAGCAATCTTGAGTAAATTACTTAACTTCTATGAATGGTTTTTCTCTTCAATAAAATGAGGCTACTAATAGCACCTACTTCACTGGGTTATCAGGATTAACAGGATTATTGTATGAAAACCTTTTAGAACTGTATGTGGCACATGGAAAGAGCGTTAGAAGTGATTGCTACTGATCAGAGTCCTCCAGAGTCCTAAGGATAGCCAGGAAGAGATACTGCTGCCATCTGTGTAGTATCAGCTCTCCCGGGAGGTTGACAGTGTTTGATGTGTGCCAGGCATTATCTGCTTCACTGCTTCTGTGACTGGCCCTGATATAGCCACTTGGCCAATACCCAAACTCTGGAAATGCAAAAACTTTAGACTTAAGGTCTCTATTTCTTATCCAAGGTAACCTTGCATATTATTAATTGTTTAATTGTTTGTTAATATTAAAAGACACAGTCTATGGGAACACAGTTGCTGTGGCTTAGCAGCATCAGGACTTCATAAATCAGCCTCCTGAATTGAACATCCTCATGGCCTTTCTCCAGGGCACATCCACAAACATAACCAAGACAAAACAAACTCTCAAGCTTGATTACTTAATAAATAATGGAAGAATTAGAAGATAACTTCAAAGAGGAAATCATAACATTCTAGATCTCCCACTCCCTAAGTGATAGAATTCCCATTAATACTTACAGCAGCAAAGTTGACCTTCTGATATTCTGTAAACAAAATTGAAAACGAAAGGCTCTGTTCAATGGATCCAAGGCAATTATTAAATTTAAGATGAAGCAGTTTAGTCTGATGAAAAGTAGAAGCTCCAGGATAGATTTTAAAGTAAAATTTATTTTTGTCCTTATCAATAAAACTTTACAATTTTTAGAAAAATGATGTATTTACTATAGCAATAAAATGGTATAATTTAGCAGTATTTTCTTTGAAAGAATAAAAACAAAAGAATCATGTTTTTCTTCCCTTGATCTTAGCCAAAATGCCAATAAGCAATTGGATCATGTTTTTCTTTCTGAAACTCTCTCATAGAATTTCTCATTTTATTTCGCAAACTATAAATAATATGTTTATGCTTCAAGGCAGTTACTAGACAATTGGTTACTTGGGGACAGGGTTTCTGTTCAACCCATCTTTATGGTCCATCTAGTCAAACCCTTGACTGTGGTATTAATAAATAGCTGCTGGTGAATTCTATAGTGCTTCACAGAATATCAAACTAGATACTCTAAAATTTCCTAAAACTACATTTCTAATACATTTCCTAAAACTTGGAAGAGTACATAGGTATCAGAACGGTTTTACACAGCTTAACATAGTATAAACAAATTCTATACTGGAAGTCTTATCAATCAATCCCAACACCACAGGAGGGTATCAGGTGGATGAGGCAGAGCAGGAAAATAGAAGAAGAAAATATGTTAACACTGAAACACAAAGAATGGTTTGCATCAAATGGGAACAGATGTGAAGTTTGGGGTTTGGAAAACACATTACCATACTTATTTCAATTATAAGTAAGTGAAAAAGCATATTCTCCAAAGGCATGAGTAACAGCAAACAGATTTCCACTGATGGATTTTTTGCTCTCAACACAAAATTGTTCAAAGACCAAAAAACAGAGACAGTCAGCAAATTGAATGATTCAAGAAAAAGAATATATATAATGCCAATTTTTCTTTCAGAACCAGAAAGCAAAGTAAATTACAGAATTTGAAGTCTGGGGGGTTTGTTTTTCTGTTTCTTTTTCTAACTTTTATCCCAGCCTTTGGCTTTTAAAAGATCATACTTGTCTTTGAGTTTGGCCAGGATTGTTTTGGCAATGCTGTTATCAACATGCTACTGTTTGGGATTTTTTTTCTTTAACTTCTACTGGTATTAAGGATATTGGGCTGCTCTTCCTGAGGAGGAGACTTCCTGATAATGGATCTGAAGAGGAAAATTTGAGCCACAAGCCCTCTCTACATAACTGTTTAATTATGACTCTCATTGGATGTGTGCAGTAATGTGTTCCAGGCACATTGCCTTTGGGAGCACTCATCACCTGGGGATATTGGAGGAGCTTTTAGGAGAGAAGGTCAAGAGGTCTTGCTTAGAAACCTTTGAGAAAGAAAGATGAGGACTATAGTCAAAGGACAGTGAAAACAGGCACTGTCCCATTACCCCTTTTAGAATCCTAGTTCTGTAAATGACTGAATTTGCTGTGTCTGGGAGGAACCAAATACCACATATATTCCAGGAAAAGAGCCACTTATAGGTGGGAGAAAGAAGAGGAAGAAAAGGAGAGTAGGGGAAAAGAGGAAGAGAGAATAACATTCCTACATCTGAGCTTCCTTTCTCTCTCTCCCAAGAACTGTGGGAGTCTTTACTAGAATACTCACAACCAGACACACGTGCAACAATTTGTTCTTGTTTAGATGCTGCCATTAGCCAGAAGCCCATGTCTGTATCTCATAACTGTTCCTTAAGCCTAAAGAATGTGAAGAGGGCGATCAACTGAACTTGAACACTGAGGTCTAACACCGGTGTCCAACAGAACACCCTGGTGCCCAGGGGTCATGAATACAGTAACTTTTGGAGTAGACCTAGGACCTTTCAAGGAAACTTAGGCAGGCCTCAGACCCTCTATGAACAAAGAATCTTTTCCTCTAAAACAGGTATTATTAATCAGAATACAAAGACCCCCAAAGCCCAAATATAGAATTTAGACCATGATCTCATATGGGAAAAAAAAATAGCATTTCTATTTTCATTAACTTTAATTGAAATTTAGGATAAGGAAATTATAAATGTAGGCAACAAACGCAGAAAAAATAGAAATCATAGACATTTGCATGTCATCATCGAGTTGTTACAGGTATTTCAAAATATTATTAATATTTATGCTTACCCTTGTAACAAAATTATATTGAGCTACTGCAAGATATTATTTAATGTATTATTAAATAAACACATTTTACTATATTATGAACTTATACTTCTAATATTTTAGTACCTGCATTTTAATATAATTGCCTTCTTTTTAAGTCTGTGTGATTTTTTTGGTTTTTTGAGACAGGCTTTCACTTTGTCACGTGGGCTAGAGTGCAGTTGGCATGATCATAGCTCACTGCAACCTTCAACTCCTGGGATCAACTGATTCTCCTGCCTCATCCTTCCAAGTAGCTGGGACTATAGGCATACACCACCACATCTGGCTAATTTTTTTTTTTTTTTTTGTAGAGATGGAATCTCACTATATTGCCCAGGATGTCAATGTGATTTATTTTAAACACTAAAACATTATACAGAGAAAACATCTATTAGTTTCACTAGATTGATAAAAGAGTCCATGGCACAAAATAGTTAAGAAGCTATGCCATAGAGAAACACTGTTTTTTCTGAAGATGTGGCAGAGAGATAGAACTTAGGTTGTCTACAGTAGCATTTCTCAAGCTGAAAGACCATACAGGCTTTTTAAGAGGAAGAAAGTTTTGAAAGCACACATATATACATAAACCTCTTTATGTATATAGGTCTATCACGACTATAAGATTAATTTGCATGAATTAAATAGATACAAAACTATAAAACTAATAAAATTTAAATTAATTATATTGAAGGATTAATACACATATTAACATTATTCTGCTAAAACACCCTGAATATGGTGATGATGACTGCAACACAAATTCTGTATTTGGGAAGCTCATACTACTCTGTATCCCAGCTGAGCAAATCTGCTGTCTCTCTTCCCTATTTGAGCTACTACAAAGTCATCCTCTGTAGAGCATGCCAGGACATGCTTCTTCAGTTGAGAAGAATATCTACCAAGTCTGTTCCTGTTCAGGTCCTAGTAGCCCGCAAATATCTAAGGGGAATAGCTGAGCAGCAATGTGGTCATAAAGAGAAACTCACACAGGTTCCAAAATTGCACAGCAGCATTCACAAAGTTCTTACCCAAGTGGCCCAGAGTAGGCTTACATTAATTACTTTAATGATCATTGAAATGAAAGTATACAATAAGAAATTCTTCCGTATAATTTTTGGGTCCCCCCAGAACACATGCTGAGGTTCCCCAGTCCCATGATGGGGAAATACTGTGCAAAAATACAACAGAGGGATGCTAACGATACAAATCTCAGGTGCATCTGAACCACACACTCATCCACACTTACACACATCAACACAGACTCCCACTCCAAACCACATAATAATCTACAATCAGTAATCTGCAGGGGTGGGTAAACCACTTTGAAGGCAGGAGAACTGATTTCTAAATAACATAATGAAGACATCCAGTGTTACATTCTTGTCAGGATTAGAAGATGTTGGGAGAAAAGGATAATTTCAATTTCATACGTCTAATTAGGTTTCCATTCTCAAAATCTCCCCTTGGATAGTTGCCTGATGAATAATAATCCAGGTAAAACTTCAAGACTTGCTCCGATCCTCTTAGTTACATATCCTTGTGCAGTTCACTATAAAGTTAATGGAAACACCACATGTGAAAAATATAAAACTAGGAAGAAAGCATAACTTTACGGTGTTGAATTGGTACATAAGCCTTTTATGCCTTTTAGCATACTTTGGGATATGAGCTTAAGACATTTGGGTACATCGCTACTTATCAGTATAAATAAATCACTGCCATTTAGACAGTATCAAGGTCATGATCCAAGTCATTTTATCTTCAGAAGAAAGACTAAGCAGTTCATTAAGAGAGACACAAAAAGTACTAGATGTAAAGTGAATGCCCATCATTAGGGGAATAGTTGAAAAAAGTCATGGTATAATGGCAAGAAGAAATTATATTTAGTCCTTATGACAATGGATTAAAATTAAGCCATTGCCTTGCAAATATTGACACAAAGTACTCTTGAATGAAAAAGACATCATGGGGGCGGCACCTCTGGCTCAACAGAGTAAGGCGTGGGCCCCATAGGCTGGAGGTGGTAGGTTCAAACCCAACCCCGGCCAAAAAAGAAAAAGACATCATGTAGAAAAATATGTCATAAATGTGATCCTGTATTTCGAAAAACAATGACCAAACTCCTCTCTATGTATATTATTCTGTATATGTGTGTGTATGTATATATATATATGTTTATATAAAATTATAAAAGCATGGAGAAAACCAAAAAGGCACACATATTCAATTGTTAACACGGATTAACTGAGGGCAAGTGTAGGTGATATGACACAGAAGAAAGGAGACAAACTTATAACTCTGACCTAAAATGTATAGAAGAAAATGATGCAACCAAAATGTGTACACCCTGTAATCTTCTGAAAACAAAAAATAAAAAAAGAAAGGAGAAAGAATAAAGAGATTTTATGCAAAAATGGGAAATAAAAACTTCAATTTAAAATATTTGTGATATATATAGGTATCATAATCAGATACATGCACTGTGAAAAAATAGAAAAATCAGCTACCAAGAGGTAAAAATGATGAGGGGTAGGAAGCATTCTAAGAATGACAAAGTCTTCCAAAAACCTGCTCCTCTATAAAAATAGTGAGAATGCTAGAAAAAACTATAAAAAGTAAATTTTTGCTAGGGAGGATTCTGGGAAGACGGCAGAATAGGAAGCATAAGTAATCTGTTTCCCCACTTAAACAATAATTGCACTGGAAAAATGTGTCTAATGTCACTATTTTGGAACTCTAGATTTACTGAATGATTGAAACATCCAGGGATGGAATGGATTTGGTGAAGGAGTGGAGTTTTCATATGTTATTGAAGTTAAGCTGATAAAAATTCAAGTTAGACTGCTAACTTTAGGATGTTAAATGCAATCCCCTTGGTATCACAAAGAAAATAATTATAAAACATATACAAAAAGAAATGAGAAAGGAACTTAAACATTTCACTACAAAAAATAAATAAGTATAATAAACACAAAAGAAGACAGTAACGCAGTAAATGAGAGGCAAAAAAGCTATAATGTACACAGAAAACAAAGAGCAAAGTGACAAAGTCCCTCCATGTCAGTAATTACTTTAAACGTAAATGAATTGAACTTCTCAATCAAAAGATAGAGATTGACCAGATGGCTTTAAAAAACACATAATCCAACTATATGCTGTCTATGAGAGAGTGACTTTAGATCCAAAGACACAAATAGATTGAAAGTAAAAGGATGGAAAAAGATCTCAAATGTAAATAGTAACCACAAGAGTGTGGGATGGCTCCCTTACACTGATTCTACTTCAAATTTTTCCACTTTACAATGGTAAAATATTGGTGAAAGCAAGAGACATTTCATGAAACTGTACTTCAAGTACCCATACAACCATTTTGCTTTTACCTTTTACTACAGCATTCAATAAATTATATGAAATATTCAACAATAATTATAAAATAGAATCAACAATAATTATAAAATAGAATCTATTTTATAATAGAATCATCTGTTCAATGATTTTGCCCAACTATAGGCTAATGTAAGTGTTCTAAGAATATCAAAGACAAGCTAATCTGTAATATTCTGTAAGTTAGGTGTGTGTTAAATGCAGTTTTTACTTCAATTATTTTCAACTTATAATGAATTTATTAGGATGTAACCCCATCATAAGTTGAGGAGCATCTGTATCAGATAAAATAAGCTTTAAATCAAAACAATGTTAAAAGAGATAAAAGATATTACGTATTAATAAAATGTTTACTTCAGCAAGAAGATACAACAATTATAAACACTTACATACTTAATGACCGACCATCAAAATACTTGACGCAAAACTGGCAGAACTGAAGGAAGAAATAGACAGTTCTACATAATAGTTGGAAATTTCAATACCCCACTCCTAATAATGGAAAAAGCAACCAGACAAGATAAGTCAGGAAACAGAGAAACAACACAATTCTACTGTTGGGTATAAACTCAAAAGACCTGCAAACACGTCCACACAAAAACTCATACAACAGTATTCAGAGCAGCATTATTAGCAATAACTTAAAAAACAGAAGCAACCCAAACGTCTATCAGTGGACGACTGGATAAACAAAATGTGATATATCAATACAATGAAACATTATTCAGCACTAAAGAGGAATGAATTACTGTGCACCCTGTGTATAACACGGAGGCATCATGTGTAATAACACGGAAACATCTTGTGTGTAACATGGAGGCATCCTGTGTATAACACGGAAACGTGTATAACATGGAGGCATCATGTGTATAACATGGAGGCATCTTGTGTGTAACACGGAGGTATCCTGTGTATACCATGGAGGCATCCTGTGTATAACACAGAAACATCATGTGTATAACATGGAGGCATCCTGTGTATAACATGGA
>CAUYRH010079595.1:0-27445 GCA_963574655.1 Perodicticus potto
GAGAAAGTGTCCAAGAATCTGGACTCCATGGGGGACAGACCTCCAGACCTCAGGGTGAGAGTGGAGGGGAGTGCCGGGAGTTCCAACTTGCAGGTAGAGAATATATACAGTTTTTATACAGTTTTATGCCTGGCAGGAGAGTGCTGTGGCACCCTAGTAGGGGAAGGAAGTCCAGTTTTTAGAGGGTCTCTCCCGTGGGATAGAGTGGGAAGACATGTGAACTCTGCTCACTTGTTTGTATGGAGGTATGGCGTAAACTGCAAGCCGCCGTCATGGGGGAGGGGACTCCCGTCCGCTTGGTGATGTGCTCTGTACCTTGTATTTGTATCCTTGGGGTCGCAGGTCACTCCAGCAGGAATGATGTGCGTTCTTCGACCTTCTCTTTTGGCTCAGTTCCAAACCATTGACTTTCTTGCTAAATTTCTGTCCTTTAACTCTCCTTCTGGACGGGAGCGTCTGCAGAAAGCTGGCAACAGACCACCATCTTGGCTCCTCCCCCCCCCAATAGTACCTATATTTCAAGGCCCAAATCAAATGAGAAAGTTTAAAGGAATATTTAAGTCAAAGACAATCTAAAATAGATTAACTAAAACAAGGATTTAAGACAATATGATGAAGCAATGAAACCAAGATTAAAAGGAAGATTTCATACTCAAGAAAACAAATCAAGAAGCAAAGCAACATAACTACAGGATGCATAACCATTATCCAGGTAAAGAATTTATTACACTTAAATTATATGTAACTATGTTAGATAACCATTTGGCATTACTCAGTAAAGTTGAAGGAACACTTACAATTTAGAGATATCACCCCTTAGAAATACACATTCTAGAGAAATATTTGAACATGCGCACTAGATAACATGTACTAAAATGTACACAACGACATTAATAGTAATAAAACAAATTTAAAATATAGAAGTAATTATTGACAAGGAAGTGAATATGTAAACAGCATACCCATACTATGAATACTATCAACAGTGAAAAAGAAAAAAACTAAAGGCATATGTGCTAACAAATTTCCACAAGCAGAATTTTATTTTATTACTTTATTTTTTTAGAGACAGAGCCTAACTGAGTCTCCCTCGGTAGAGTGCCGTGGTGTCACACAGCCCACAGCAACCGCCAACTCCTGGGCTTAGGTGATTCTCTTGCCTCAGCCTCCCAAGAAGCTGGGACTACAGGTGCCCACCACAACGTCTGGCTATTTTTTTATGGCAGTTTGGCTGGGGGCGGGTTCAAATCTACCACCCTCAGTATATGGGGCTGGCACCCTACTTCCTGAGCCATAGGTGCCACCCCACAAGCAGAATTTTAAAGGCGAAAAAAAGCAAGTTGGTAAAGAATATGTAGTATGATTCCTTTTATGAAATTTTTATTCAAAATTAAACTTTTTTTTTTTTTTTGTAGAGATGGAGTCTCACTTTATCACCCTCGGTAGCGTGCCGTGGCATCACACAGCTCACAGCAACCTCCAACTCCTGGGCTTAGGCGATTCTCTTGCCTCACCTCCAGAGTAGCTGGGACTACAGGCACCAGCCACAGCGCCTTGTTTGTTTTGTTTTTTGCAGTTGGGCCGGGGCCGGGTTTGAACCTGCGACCCTCTGTACATGGGGCCTGTGCCCTACTTGCTGAGCCACAGGCGCTGCCCTCAAAATTAAACTATTATATTTAGGATACTGAATTATTTTGGAAAACTCTTATGCTAAACATAAAACTCAAATGTTAATACATTTTGAGAGTGAAGGGAGGAGCATGGAATCTGGTAAGGGCACATAGGAATTTTAATGGCTAATTATACTCTGTTTATTCTTCAGTTAGATTGTGGGGTTATGGGTGTTCATTTAGTCATTATTCTTCATGCCTTATACTCAATCCTTTTTTTATTTGTACAAATATTTCAAAATTGAAAATTTAAGATTATGCTATCAATAGAAAAGTTTGAGATAATCATATAAATGCAGTGTTTAAAAAGAAAAATTGATGTCTGGAATAAGAATCAGAAGCTAATAGAATATAGATCAAAACAGAGCAGCATATAGTTCATATTTCAGAAGTATAGAAAAATAGAATGGAAAAATCACTCAAAGATATAGTAAAAGAAACTTTCCTTTAAACAAAAAACTGAATTTACTGTTAGAAAAAAATACATAAGGGTCATGGGAAAATTTCATGTAATAATTGGAATGTGGACATATATCCTGCTGAAGAGTTTGGATTTAAAGAATGAAGAATGAATTTCTTTGGCACCCAGGCAGAAAAATAAATCACCTAAAAATTAGAAGAAAATCAGGGTGGTATCAGACTCATCTATAGTCACATTTATTTTAAGAAAGCAGTAAGACATTGTCCATAATATTTAATAAAATAAAAGTCTGGCCAAAAGAAGATTAAATCCAGAGAAGGTTTTATTTATGTATAAAGACATGATCATCATGAAAAAACTCAGGGTATGTAGCACACATAAGCCTTCCTTCAAAAAATGCTTTACCAAAACAAAGAAAAATCCACATTATTAAGACATTAATCTAAATACATATATTGGTAATAAAGAAACTATAATAAAAGGCTAGGTTAGAATGGATTAGAAATGACATTAATTACAAGAATAAATGCTAATCGCATAAAATTAGGTTACATGTGGTTATATTTCAATGGGAAATACTTTATACCTTGATGATATAAATATATAGTAAAAATATATTGTTCAAAAAGGGAAAGAAGAAAGGGAAGACAGGATAGTGTTGATGACGTCTCTTTCATAGGATGAATACATTTTTATAACAAGGAGAAAATGATATAATGATTCTAATTTCTTTTTTCTTTCTTTCTTTCTTTCTTCTTCTTCTTTTTTTTTTTTTTTTTTTTTTTTGCAGTTTTTGGCTAGGGCTGGGTTTGAACCCGCCACCTCCAGTATATGGGGCCAGCGCCCTACTCCTTTTAGCTACAGGCACTGCCTTGATTCTAATTTCTTAATGTTTTCCAAAAATTTAGCAGAATCCTTAAGGAAGTGATTTCTCTTTGGGTGAAGAAGCATTTATTTAAGGTTTAACAATTTCTCTTCTTTTATCTCAGTTTCTTTCCTTTTTGTTCAATTTAATTTGGTCTAATTGAATACCTTTTATTTAAAATACCACAGATAATTTTCCTAAATGTATTTTTCTTTAGCTATTCTTATCCCTGTATATTTGCATAGAAAAATGTCTGGAATGCACCCAATATTAGTGATTATTATGGGTGGTTTAACATTTTTTTTCTGTGTTAAATTCCTGAATTGCTTAACTTTTTTAAAATAATAAGGCATTTTTACAAAAACAGCAAAGTGATTTTCTTTAAAGAAAAAATACTTCTAAGAGTAGAGATCTAAGCAAATATATCTGCCTCCTCTCATGTGTGAGATTTCACAGGAAATGATATAACTGGAAAGAAACCTTAACATACATGTGCATTAAAAAGAGCTAGCAAGGTAGAAGAAAAGTTGAGGGAATTCTAGAAGACAGAAAATAAATTGGATTGAATTGATGGAGAAAACAGAACATATTATTCTGAATCCCTAAATATCAGAACTAAGGAAGATTCCCTGTAAGGGAGTTTGGGAGTAAAATTAAAATTGTTAGTCAGCAAATGTCAAGAACAGAAGCCCATGGGACCATCATCTGGACTGACAGGTCTTCTTTCTCCTCCCCTGAGTATATAGAATATGCGAGGCTGATATCACTGAGTTTTGTCCCCTGGCTGAATTTCTTAGCGCTGCTTTTTTAGTGATATGCCTCAGGAGAGATCCTCCTGTGGATACTGAAGCCAGAACGATTAAGAGAAAAGAGCTTGGGGTAACTTTGGATTCCAATTTCAGATTCTAAGGGGAGAAAAGCATGAGACAGTGTCACTCAGAGTTCCATTCCTGAGAATAAAACTCTTAATTTGGCAGTAGTGAAGGTACCTAGGCTACCAGTGAGCTATGCACTCCTGTACTTTCTGGAGAAACTTAGCTGTCAACATATCCTCCCTGTTTAGGCAAAAGTGAGCTCTCCCTCATAAGGAAGAGACCTGGTAGTACTATGGACCCATATTAACTATCTATACTAAGCAACCTCGTTTATGTTCATTAACTAAGAATCAGTAACCAAGGCTCTCTAGATCAGGCGTCCTCAAATTTTTTAAACAGGGGTCCAATTCACTGTCCCTCAGACCATTGGAGGGCTGGACTATAGTTTAAAAAAAAAAAAAACTATGAACAAATTCCTATGCACACTGCACATATCTTATTTTGAAGTAAAAAACAAAATGGGAACAAGTACAATTCACACCAACGCATGTGGCCTGTGGGCCGTAGTTTGAGGAGCCCTGCCTAGATAGTGGGAAAAAACCAAATAGCATGAACTAGAAAGAGATTAACAAATAGAAAAAATCATTTTAAGAGAAACCAAAAGAACTATTGCTTTTTAAAATTACTGACCTTAAAGCATAGGAGAGATTTTAAGCCATAAAATAAAAACAAGTTCCTATAAAATTAAGAATATTATTTCTGGGGCAGCGCCTGTATCTCAAAGGAGTAGGGTGCTGGCCCTATATGCCAGAGGTGGCGGATTCAAACACAGCCCCAGTCAAAAACTGCAAAAAAAAAAGAACAAGAATATGATTTCTGAACATGAATATAATTTTGTTGGTGAACAGTCAAAGCTTAAGTACTAAGATAACAATCTGTAAGGTAAATCTGAGAAAATCTGAAAATGGAGCGCAAACTCAAAGAGATAGAAACCATAAAGTAATAGTCAAGTTGAAACAGGCATAACAGCTACATAAATCATGGAAATAAATCATGCCCTGGACTAAGTAACTTTTTGAAGTATCCACTCTGTTGCATGAGTATGAGGAATATACTTTAAAAAGGAGATGAAAGATCTCTACAAGGGGAATTACAAAACACTGATGAAAGAAATTGCAGATGCAAAACAGAGGACAAAAAAAATCTAAAGATGATGGATTGGTAAAGACAACATTGATAAAATGTCCATAACATCCAAAGTGGTTTAGAGAGTCAAAGCAATCCCCATGAAAAAGCTAATATCATATTTCACAGATCTAGAAAAAATAATTCTACATTTCATTTGGAGACAACAAGAGTCTGACTAGCCAAAGCAGTCTTAAGCAAAAAGAACAAATCTGGAGGCATCACATTAACAGACTTCGCTGTACTATGAGTCTAGAGTAACCAAAACAACATAGAACTGGTATACGAGTAGAGACCTAGACCAATGAAACAGAACAGAGAACCCAGATATAAAATCATCTACCTATTATCAACTAATCTTTGACAAAGCAGGCAACAATATACTCTGGAGAAAAGTATTAATAAATTTAATTTAATAAATGGTGCTGGAAAAACGGGATAGCCATATGGAGAAGAATGAAACAGGATCCTCGTCACTCACCACTCACAAAAATTAATTCAAGAAGGATAAGACATTTAAATTAATTCAAGAAGGATAAAACATTAAACAAGAAAAATTCTAGAAGAAAATGTAGGAAAAAACCTTTCTAGACATCAGGCCTAAAATTTATGACGAAGACCTCTAAAGTGAAAACAAATATGAATAAATGAAACTTGATTAAATTGAAAAGCTTCTGCACAGCAAAGGAAATAGTCAACAAGGTACAATCTACAAAATAAGTGAAAATATTTTTAAACTATATATCCAATCCAATAAAGGGCTAACATTCAGAATCTACAGATAAACTCACGTCAGCAAGAATAAAAGAGACAACCTGTTAAAAAGTGACCGAAGACATGAACAGAAGTTTTTCAAAAGAAGAAAGACAAATGGCCAATAAACATTTGAGGAAATGTTCAATATCATTAACCAACAGCAAAATGCAAATTAAAGCCACAAGGAGATACCACCTTAGTCCTGTTGGAAAGGCTATTATTAAATAGTCAAAACTCAATCAATGCTGGAACAGATGCAGAGAGAAAGGAGTATTTATAGATTGTTTGTGGGACTCTGAATTAGTATAATCTCTATGGAAAATAACATGGAGATCCCTTAAATAAATTAATGTAGACCTACCATTTGACCCACTAGTGGAACTACCCAAAGGAAAGAAAGTCATTTTATCAAGAAGGTTTCAGCACTTGAATGTTTATTGCAGTACAATTCAAAATTGCAAAGATGTGGAATCAATCTAAGTGCCCATCAAATCATGAGCTGATCAAGAAAATGTGGTATATGTATACCACATAGAACAGTACTCAACCTTAAAAAGGAATGAAAGGAATGATGTCTTTTGTAGCAACTTAGATGGCAGTGGAGACCATTATCCTAAGTGACATATCTCAGGAATGGAAAACAAACATCATATATATTGTCTAATAATCGTGAGCTAATCAATGGGCACAAATGAGCGTAAAGAGATGAAAAGGTCATTGGAAATCAAGAAGGGAGGATGGGGGGGTAAAAACCTACCCACTGGTTCTATTAACACAATTCAGGTGATGGGCATACCAAAAGCCCTGACTTAAGCATTATAAAAGGCATTTATGTAACAAAGACATTTACACTCTCTTAATATTCTGAAATTTAAAAAATAAAATTACTTCAATACAGTAAGATGAAAAATGTTACTTAGTCCACATCTAGATGCAGCCCTGGCTAAGGGCTAAGTAACTTTTTTAGAATCCTAGGGATAAAGTGAAAAATCCCCAAATCTTTCAAAGTTCAAATCACACAAGTTGTAAATAAACAAGAATCATACTGATTCCAGAAATCTCATCAGCAATACAGGATATTAGCAGATAAGGAAGCAAACTCTGAGGTAGGATGATTTTGAGGCTAAAATTCTATACTCTGTCAAAAATCCCTAAACTATGAAGGAATATATTGCAGATATGAAAAACCTTATTTTAAAATTGTATATGACAAATGACAAGACACAAGGAAAAATATTAAAAAAAGAAGCAGTGGTAACCTGACTATAAATTAGAAGAAATTTGACAAAATAACAAAACCAACTGGTTTAATTTACAGAACCATTTTTGATGTACAGAACGTTCTTGGAATGGAAATGGTTTAGTGACATAGGTTAACATTTCCTTTTCTATGGGTCCAATGAAACTACTTGGTTACCTAGTAAAAGATATTTATGTAATCATTATATTTAATATGATTTTCTAGGAATTTAAGTTTTCAGAAGCAACATACAGATATAGCATTAAAGACCATGAAATATTCTGTATCTTGACAATCTAGAAATAATATAGCCAGACTAAATTAGGAGTTGGACCAGAAGAGGAAAGTTCTTTCTTTGTTATACTAGGAGTCAACAGTATATACAAATTGATAATCAGGAAATAGAAATATGGATACTATGACATAAAGTTATCATGGTAATCAGCTAGAGAACTAAATAGGCATAAACTCAGAATGGCCAACACCAGAGCGTATGGTCAGGCACAAGTAGATTGGGTGGGGGATGATTACTCTTTATTTTAGACCTCCTTATATTGTTTGAATCTTTTTCCTCATGTACAAGTATTTAATTTAAAAGAAAAGTCAGAAGAATCCCTAATCAGTCCTTTCATTCTCTTCTTTCAAGTTTCAATCCTTAGTGGACAACACGGAAAATATGCTTAAAGATTTATAAAAGGCAACATTATCCTCACTGTTAAAAAAAATTAATGGCTTTGGTTTACTTAAGAAGAATGCATAAACTGAAGTTCTCTGCTAACTACCTGTTCTGGTATCTTCATTTGCTAAATCTCTAGTCCCTGGGAAGTCAGTGTTCAGACCCAGGGCATGCTGGATGGCAGTGGTACACTTAGAGAAAGTGATTGTATGTCGGTGTGTTTAAATCAGTTTAATTCATAACCATGACTTGGGACAGTAGCATTATGACTTGACTCCCTTTTGAGGACCTGAGGAGGTAGTAGACATGGTCCGTGTCTCTCTCCCTCTGTCCTTTCCCTTCCCCAGTACAAACCTGCTCTCTGGCTAGAATACAGGAAAATGCTCAGCCTTGCACAGAACCCCCCTTGGCCCACTGGTGCTTGACTGTCAGTATGCAGCAAATCAAGCCCTCTGAAACCAGCTGCCGAGAAAGAGTGAGAGGGCCCTGGAGCAGCCAGCCATAGATAGGAGTGCAAAAAATCTTTGCAAACAAGAACCAGTAGGCAGGGCAAGGAGGGCAATGCACAGACGGTGAGAAAGACAGAGCACGCCAGGTGAGGGAGATAGAGCAGAGGGAAGGGACAGAGAGGCAGAGAGAGTTACCTTGTCCTCCCTATTCGTCTTTATGCTAATGAAAGGCCGAGTTTGAGGAGACCAGAAGGCTTCTCTGTGCTGAGTAAGTTCATGCCGCTTTTTCACCAAAGAAATTCACGAGGTAACAGAAGAAAGTCGCAAGAAGCTTTCAGGAGGGAAATGCTGCCAAACCCGTAATTTGGCTGCCAGCAAAACACCACACTGGCAACTTTAATATATATAGCGTTTTCCTCTGATGATGTTACAAACTGCTCAGCGACTGGGGAGAAACAACATCAAGCAGGAAAGCTGTCTAGGCTTGGAAAGGATGCTTTGAGCAAGTTATAAGTGCCAAGAAACATGTGGTGTGCCTGGAAGCAATTCACAGAGGTGGCGGAGGGGTATGTGAGGGCACGCCTTTATTCATAATATTGGCCGGCTTATTTGCCCTCTTTTGGAAGGTACATTCTCTCTAGTGTATTGGAATTATCTGACAGCAGGGCCCATGTCTACTTTGGCCATCTAGCAGAGTAGCTGGCATATCAAAGGGATCTAATAAGTATTTGCTAGTGACATCACCCAAGTTAACATGGTACCCCTTAGAATTTAATTTTAGAAAATTACTACCAACACACTGGGACAATTAAAGAGAAAAGATCATTCTTCACCATTTTTTCTCTCTGTATGGGACCTTCGGGAATAGGTAAAGGGAAGGTAAGAGGGAATTTCTGAGGCATTCTTTGTCTCCCTAAATGCTGGTATACCTGGCAATGTGGAAAAGATAATCTAGGCCTGTCAAGAAAAGTTTTTTAACTTATGAAAGACTTTAAAATGAATTAAAAAATTACTAAGTGTCCTGTCTAGCATACCCTTCCAAGTTATTTTCACCTTTCAGCTACTTTAGTCTGCATGTAAAACAAATTATAATGTAAGTAATTCTGGTTCTTAGAAATGAAAAGGAATAATGTCTGGTGGAATGCAATTGGTTATTGACCTATGGATAGCCAAGTCTGTGTCTATTTGAAAACTCTTTTCAGGCTCGGCGCCTGTGGCTCAATGGGCTAAAGCGCCAGCCACGTACACCTGAGCAGGCGGGTTCGAATCCAGCCCAGGTCTGCCAAACAACAACAATGGCTGCAACCAAAAAATGGCCGGGCGCTGTGGTGGGTGCCTGTAGTCCCAGCTACTTGGGAGGCGGAGGCAGGAGACTCACTTTAGCCCAGGAATTGGAGGTTGCTGTGAGATGTGATGCCACAGCACTCTATCCAGGGTGACAGCTTGAGGCTCTGTCTCAAAAAAAAAAAAAAAAAAGAAAAATGAAAACTCTTTTCAGCATTCCTCATTGTCTACTCGCATGTGGTTCTTTGAATTGTTCTTTGAGTCTGTTGGACATTTTATTGGTTTATCCATTAACAAGTTAAGTAAAATATCAGACACATGTTCGTTTTATATTTATACCACAGTCATAATTTTATCTTTTAAAACGTATCTCTTAGCATTTTAATATACCATTTTCATTTTAGTTTAGGGATTTATTTTATTCTGTTACCTCCTCATGACTCTTTTCCTCTCTCTTTTTCATGCGCGCACCTGCACACATGTATCTGTGTTTGTGATGTAGTATAGCAGAGTGGTTGAGCACTTGCTTCTGAGACTAAAGCCCTGAGTTCAAGTTTCTGCTTCCACACTTCCTAAAATATGGTTAAGTGCCTCAGTTCCTATATATGTAAAATAGGAATAATGTTAACACCTAACTATGGATTGCTCTGAGACATTACAGGAATGATGCATGTAAAGTGATTATACATTGCTTGGTAAATAGTTAAGCACATAATAGATGCTACTATTCCTTCTTTTGTCCTATGGTAGGTGAGCCAGGCTATTAGCAAGTTCCAGCATGAGTGGGAGTGAGGATATAGACAGTTGGTGAAGTCATGCTGCCCCAATTCTCCTTGATCACAGGTTCTTCTTTCTACTCTTTACCCAGAAAGTCCAAAATAATTTATACCATGTAGGGAAGCTACTACTTGTCTATCCAACATCTATTATTGCCTTTTATCTTACTAATCAAATGCCTATATTACTAGAGGAAACAACCCACCACCTAAAATATTACATCGCCCACCCTCCCTTGCAGCTAAGTGTGGCTACTTAGTCCTTTCTAGCCTATGAGATATAAGTCTATATTGTTGGGAGGCACATCCAGGGAGCTTCCCTGAAAAGGGAAAAAGAGCTGGGGGAAAGTCATTTTTGGGTTCTCTCTTTTTCTAGGAAAATGGATTTGTTGATTGAAGCAACAGCAGCTATCTTGGACCTGGAATTGACCTTCACGTTATCAGCCATATATTGCACCAGGATAGTATAAGAACATGGGGTACTACGAATTTTGTGGGGCTGCCACATTGCTTTATGCTCTTTCCTTCAGTCTTCTTTTTACTTTTTTTTGTTTAAGTTAAAAACTATCTTTATGTCAGGACAACAAATATATTCATCTCCATGGGGATTAACTTTAAATTTATACACACATTAAAATTTTTCATAAAGGTAGAGGAGATCAGAATCAAATCACATAAATTTGTATTTTCTACATATTTTTACCATATCAAATTAAAACTTTTAATAGGAAAAGCAATATATGCACATGCTAACAAAAATTAGACATTTCTAAGGAATAAATATAGAAGAAAGTATGTAATGCTATTATAAGGCAAAACTAAAATAATAAATGCAAATCAAAACCACCTTGAGATATCACTTAATTCCAGAGAGAATAGCTCACATCACAAAGTCCCAAACCTTCAGTCTTCTTTTACAAGAGATAAAAAAAGCCCTTGTGTGTTTAAGCCAGTGTTGATCTGGGTTTCTGTTAGATGCAGTTGAACCAAAAGATAAATGCTTGGTGTCTTGTCCAGCCAAAGGGGCTTGAGTCATGAGAGTTGTAACAGAACTCTGTGGTTTGAGAACTCCGCCCAGTTTTTACCCTTTTGCTAGGTTACGTGTGGGCTCGAGCATGCAGTGCTAGAGACTGGAAGAGGGAAGATCTTCCTCTTCTATCCACACCTCCCTTCAATACAAAGTGTCCATTTCCCCACTGGGATTTTTTTTTCCATCTAAGAGCAATTTTTAGGGGTCAGAGGACTGTTAAATCTCCAGCATAATTTTCTTTAGAGAAATACTAAATATTAATATATCAATTAACTTCTGATTTGCCTCCTCTGGGCAGATAGATCAACAGTATACAGTTAAATAATTATTTAACTACAGCTATAGTTAGCTTACATGATCATACAGTTATATGATTTTATTTTGGTGGCTTTGATTTTGATAAAATCAGTGATAACATTAGACTTTAGTTATGTTGGTGTTAGTTTCTTTAGTTGAGTTTGGTTTAGTTGGTGGTTTTGCTTTTGGTAAAATCAATGAAAACAGTAGACTTTTATCATTCACAAAATGTGTTCCCTTTATTATCTTATGTCTACCCCACAACACTGTGAGAGGGGACTAGTGTCTTCAACCTATAATAGAAAAACTAAAATTCAAATCGACTAATTCTATAAAGGTTATTCAGCTTCCTTATAGAAATGGGCTACTAAAGAAGCTCTTGACTTAATTAGGTTTTTTAGTAGCAAAAGAGATTTTAAAATTTTTATTGAAAGACTAGTTGAAGATAGAGCTTTTAGTAATATAAGTAACTACCAAATTATATGCTTGACTTTACTGGTTTAGAAGTTATAAAAAATGTAAATCAACTGGTTATAGGCCAAAACAAAGTAAAGAGCTTTGTTGGAAAACAATTTATGTGTTCATGAAATAATTCTGACTAATTAATACTTCGGTAATTTAAAAATGAAGAAATTGGGATCATTTGGATTTTACTTTCCCACCAAATGTCACATGAGTATAAAAACCATCTTTGGTTTTACCAGACCTCAAATGTTTCATCTTCTTAAATGGCTTCTCCTCAAATGTGAAACTCAGCTAATTTGCCCATTCCCAGCTTTAATGGTAAATAGGGATTTGGGAATATGTAAAAGACCGATGTGCAGCAGGTTCCACAGAGCTTTGAGCCAGCAGCTAAGTAAATGAGAACACTCCTCCGTAGTGAGGGCTGATCAGATGCACATGCCACACAAATGTGGTCAAGGCATTCTGAATTTTCTTTTCTCTAGGTCCTTCTTAAGAAAAAGAGTACCTAGTCTGAGAAGGCTGCTCATGAAAAAATCATGTTTCTGAAAGGTCAAGCAAGCAGTGCTAAGAACCGATGGAAATATTCATGACAACCAAAAACCAATCTGAAAAGAAATGTTAGTTCACGTGGAACTCCATTATGAAGTGAATGTAATTAGGGATTAATAGAATAAACATACTGGGCAGCACGACTCTGATAAGAAACCAGGTCTGAATAAACACACACCAACTACTGCAAATCTCACAGAGCTCAGCCTCTTAGAATATGGGTCTTGGTGTGTTTTCGTCTTTCTCTATGCCCCGTGCCTTGGGTTATAGGGGTTGTTCAGCAAGACGGAGATTCCAAAACTCCTTCCACAGCCACAGTCCTCTTGGTTTAGAGACAGATCCAGTCTCGATTTGCGCAGAACAACCCAGATCACTTCATCCTTACAAAGCATCTTTCTTCCCAGCGGATCCAAGACCACACAGTGCCTCAGTTAAATGTGCTGGAGATAATTTCATCACCAGCCAGTCAGTGACTTCCATGACTTGTTACCACCTCCAGGCATTCCAACAAAGTCTGGTAGAGAAGTGACCAGCTGGTTATTTCAAGCCCCCTCCTTGTTTCAGTCAGTTATCAGAGACCTCAGACCTCGTGTGAAGAAGCCCTGAGTTAAAGGGAAGGTCTCTGGGTGCTTTTTACTTTCTAAATTTCCTCCCTTAATTGGTGTTTTATGGCAACACTTAAAGACACACACGCATAATGATAATGAATAGATGAATAGTCTTCAGTTTTACACGCGAGGAGATTTCTTTCCTGAGCCATGAAGATAATTTTTCAGAGTAAGAAATAGGGTTGACCTCACTTGTCTCTTGTTTCATGTGATTCACATATAAAGCAAGATCAGGGTCTCATGCAAGCCTGGAGTGGTTTGAGACAACATAATCTAGAAGATACAGATATTAGCACTGAACTCCCAGATAGCAATGAAATGGGGTGATGTCAGAAACCAGAGTAACATTAACTAGGAACCTTAGAGATAGAAGATGGACGGTCTGCTGGTGATACAGTGAGAGGAAGGGGAGGAATGGACAGAATCTCAAAGAACACAGTCCTAGCTCAACAACTTCATTGTCCAAAAGAGGAAACTGAGACCCATGACTTTTCAGTTTCAAGAAATGAATGAGCAACCCAGTCAAGGCCAGAAGCCAAAGGCACTGTGCCCCATGCAAGTATTTTCTCACTCCTCCATTTGGACTTCCACATGGAGGTGACTTACACTACTCAGACTCCTGTACGGAGACGACCTCCACTACTGTTGGAACAAAAGAAGAGTCTCAGTTGCTGGATCAGTAAGGAATTAGACTGCACCTCGAATATTGCCGAATGAACAATGACACATCATTTCCTTGTGCTTGTTTTGTGTAGATTAATTCAACCACTTTTTCCATCATTAGCTGCTCTTCAGACCAGTTGAGGAATTCTCATGCTGATTTATTAGACTTGATTGGGCTGCATTCCATATAATCTTCAATCAAAGGAGAGAAAAGTTTTCTATCAGCTAGGAAGTTATGTGAAGTGCAGAGGTTAAAACAGCATCTCCCCCGAATAATACATTTAAAAAGTTACCCAAAGTGTGTTATTCAATCTGGCACCCAGATTTAAAGATTGCCAGATGGCCCACCCAGGCCTCTGAGGAAGAAATATCACATTGCTCTTCCTCGCTTTATCCTGTCTTGCTCTGCTAATACCACAACTGCATAGAGAATCACAGAACTGCAGCGTTCAATTATGCCAATAACTAAAGGTAAGATGCTCAGGCAGAACACTCTCTTTACCTGAAGACAAAACAGCATTTGTGTATGTGATACCAAATTCCCCGAGCATTTCTAAGAAAGCAAGACAACCTCAGGGAGAGACTGCAAAGAGGAGGGGGTTTCAAATTCCTCCCAGGGCAAGCCTTTGGGATCTAACTGTCTGAATGGCATGATAAAACCCAATCTACCAAATACACTATCTCACAAATGCAGACAGACTTTCAATTCCAGCCCCAGTATCGCTCTGACTGATCTCTCCTTGAATTTACTTTAACCAGTTCAGTTTAAGGATTATGTACCAGGTACAAAGTGCTCTGCGTATGTGTTATACTACATGCGGTGTGATGCCATTGTACATACAACCAAGTACAGTCTCCACCTACAATAGGTTAGTGAAGGAGACAGACATTTACACACTCAAAATAATAGCTAATGACAGAGCAGGGAATACCTGTGCCATATACTATCTTAAGGGCTTTGCATCTATCAATTCACTTAATTGTACAACCTCATAAGGTAGGCTATGTTATTATTCTATTTTACTAATGTGGAAACTGAAACTAGCTCATTGGCCAAAGGTCACTGTTACTGAGTTGAACTGTGCGCCCCCCAATTTATGTGTGGAAGTTCTAACCCCCAGCACCTCAGAATGTGACCTTATTTGGAAATAGAGTTGTTGAGGATGTACTTAGTTAAGTAGAGTGTCTCTCTAATCCAATATGACTGCGTCCTTCCAAGGGGGACATTTGGAGCTGGACACACACACCGGGAATACGCCATGTGAAGATAAAGCAGAGAGCAGCATGATGCAGCAGGAGCCAAGGAATGGCAAAGATTCCAGCAAAGCACAGGCAGCTGGGAGAAAGGCCTGGAACAAATCGTCCTTCACAGCCCTCACAAGGAGCCAACCCTACTGACACCCTATTCGCAGACATTTCACCTCCTGAACTGAGACACAGTCGACTTCTCTTTAAGCCACTTAGTTTGTGATACTTTGATATGAGAAGTCACCCAGCCCATAAACAGTGAAGTCAGAATTCAAGTTCAAGCGGTCAGCTGGCAGGGCGCCTGGCGGGGCGTGCATTCTAATCTTTTCAGTAAACTGCACATGCTGCTTAGGGCATTAAGCTACACACCCTGCACTTCCCTACATACAGAGCAGGAGAGACCCAGGAAAGGACACATCAATTGAGTTCAAAAGAAAGATCTTGTCTACATAATTCAAAACATTCACTGAGTAAGCATTTGTTGAGAATTTATGAATGCAGGGGCTCAAAAAGTGCCAAGACATGTCTGCATTCTCATGGAACTTAATCATCTTGTTGGATCTCCAAATAGCCAAATTAAAATACACCCACTTAGGAAGACTTTTACATCAGAAGTGCCACATTAGTAAAATCTGGAAGGACAATGAACTCACCAGGTAATAATGTGGGAGGTTTTGAATAGAGAAAGCTAAATATGGGATGTCACAAAGTGTGAACTAGAGACAGCAAGGGGAGGATGGGAATGCCCAGACTTGGAATAAGTTGTGGAAGGCTGGGTTAACGCCCCTTCTACCTCACGTTCTTATGCCCCAAACATCCAGAAAGTAGCCCTGGGCTGGGTTCTGCCAACTCTGGCACTGGCTCAGACCGCCCTCTTCTGTCATTCTGACTTGTCACTCTTGTTGTCTTTCTCCCTGGCTGCCTCGCTCCTTAGATGTAAACCTTAGCTCTTGAGGTCTACCACAAGCCTGCCAAGCTTTTCACCTCCTACTTTAGAGGTTTCTTTGGCTTTGTCCCTTGGTTTTTTGTGGGGCAACCTTAAGTTCTTCCCTCTGGCTTTGTGTGTCTGGCAGCTAGGGACGTGGTCAATCAAATCTGCCCTGGATCAGGCAGTGAAAGGAGGTGAAGGGGTGAGGCTACCAGTTGGGGTGAGCAGAGGGAAACAGGCTATTGTGGGTTGAATTGTATGCCCCCTATGTTCCTATGTTGAAGTCCTAGCCCACAGTACCTCAGAATGTGGCTGTCTTTGGAGACAAGTTCTTTAAAGAGGTGATTAAGTAAAAATGAAGTCATTAGGGTGAGCCCTAATTCAATATGACTGACATTCTTACAAGATGAGGCAGCAAGAGAGGAAAGACCACATGTAGACACAGGCAGAGGAAGGCCATCTGCAAGCCAAGGACAGCATCCTCTGAAACAACTCATCCTGTTGGTGCCTTAATCTTGGACTCCCAGGCTCCTGAATTGCAAGAAAGCCAATTTTTGCTGTTGAAGCTACCCAGCCTACGGGACTTTCTGACAGCGGACGGAGCAGACCAACACACAGGAATAAATAAAGGAAAGGAAGGAAGAGGGACCCATTCACCTGGGACCTTCCTCCTCCTAAAGCAGCTCTGGTTTCTGGAATGAAGTAAAGATGATGACAGAGGCCCCTTCTATCAATAGATACCAGTTCTGCAGAAAGCCTGGTAGCTAGTTAAGGCTCTGAAAACTGGGGGCTCCCAGAGAAATAGATCCCATTCCACTGTCCCCCACTTTGGCTAACCAGAGTTAATCAGTTTCACCTTCAAGACTGTTGTCACAATAGGGTTAAGTATGTTCCAGACCCCCTCCACTTTCTTTTCAGATGTTGTCATCTACCACAGTTAGAGTTCAAGGTCTACAGATGCAACACTGATGGAAAAGGTCACATTCATTAACACAAGAGTAACCCAGTTGATCAATCAACACGAGAAAGTGACAATTATCTTTTTCCCTGTTTTGATTAGAAATGCAGAAGACATTGAGGGCTGGATGCAGGGCAGGGTTCATAACAGTGATGGACACAGTGTGTGTGCGTGCACACAGGTGTTTATGCATGTAGGTGTGCGTGCATATGTGGCTGCGTACAGGGAGTTGACTACAGGAATGGTGCTTGGAGACACAACAGTCAGATTTATAAGAATTCTGCCTTGTATTGGCCTTATTTACCTTCAGCAGGGTTGTTTCAGAAGTATTTTAGTTGCACTCACACATGCAGGCTGCTGGGCTTCAGAGGATTTATGAAGATTTCTTTTGTGACTTCATTATAAAGGCGCTTCTTTCCCAAGGGGTCAATTCATCAAGGTATCACTGCAGTATGCTTCCTGCCTTTAGCTTTGCCGTGGAAACCCTTTCAAACAAACTGTGCACAGCTGCAATGCAGAGCGCGCTGCCTCGAGCACATGAATTAAATTAAACATCATTCAGTAAGTATAAGAAAGAGGCTGTCAAGGCATCAGGAGGAAAAGTGAAAAATTCAGTCAATTTGTCCTGATCCTTCCTTGACACAATCTGTATATACAGAGCTACTGGGATCCAAGATAGGGGCTATGTCTTACTCTTCCAGAATATCCTCTAGCACTAAGCCAGGGACATAGTAGCACTCAGAAAATCCATACTGCAGACTTTTTCACATTATAGCTATATAGTTATGGTCTTGCAGATGTAGCCTTGTTCCTAAGTAACAAGAACCACTTCTAGGTTCAATACTAAATAATCCTCTGTCATTGACTTACTCCATTTGCTGGTAACCTCTTGCCTATTTATTCTAACTTTACTTTCACCTAACTATGTGGAACAATAGTTGCCCGCCACCAGTGTTAATTTACTCCAGTAAATCATGTGGTATTTTATTCAACACGAAAGACATAACAACAGCAATTAGCACTTGGACAATGCTTTGGAGTTTACAAAAGGCTTTCACATGTTTTATCTATTTAGCTAGAGTAGGGTAGGCATGAATTCAGTCCGTTACTCAACTTTATCTGTGAGGGATAGTTTATCCTCTGGTAAATTCTGGTTAATTCTTAGTCTTCTATTCTGATCATGTGATGCTGGTGAGGCTGCCAATTATAGCCAACTTCCCCCTCCCTAGTCACAGAAGTAAGCATTTGATCCAGGTCCAGGCAATCCTGGTATTCCTATGCCTCTGACAACAATGATTAGAAGGGTAGGCAGGTAGGCTAATTAATGGAGACTGGGAGGAGATTAGTTGTTTTCTAAGTCATGGAGTAGAGAAGTGGAGAGATAGAGATAGAGACTCTCTTGAGTTGCTAGTCCTTCTCTGGACTGCCTGGTTATGTGACCCAATACATTCTCTTTTTCTCTTATGTCAGTATGTGTTATCCTTTTGCAATTTGCACCTGAAAGCCTAACCAATACATTTTACAAAATCAAACTGATTTTTGAAGATGAAGGAACTGAACTGGGTTTTCCTGTTGTCCACAAGTATTAATATTGTCTTTCCTTTCCCCAGGTACAATCATACTTTCTTGCCCTATTTACATCAGAATTGGTCACATAACTTCCTTTAGCCAATAACGTAAACCTTAGCCAATAACGTAAACCTTAGCCAAAGATATGTATGTGAATAAAATGTAAACCTTCTGTTGTTTTAGGCTTGAGAAATGGGAGATTGGAGTCCTTTGTTACTGTGGCAGAACTTTGCCTATACTGACTGATAACACCTTTGTTAAGTCCTATTGTAATATCAACCTTGGCTGTATGATTCCAAGTTCTAAAGTCCTTATTTATGCTATACCAGGCTGCTGCCAGCAAACCTAAACCCTTCAAATTCTGAAAAATAAAAATCATACCATCAAAAAATGAAGCTAAACAAAAACTCACTCTCTCATGACAAACCCTAGGTAGAGCCAAGATGACTGATGTAAACTAAAATAATAACAGGGATAATGATAGTAACCACTAATAATGTCTGCTGAAAGGTAACCCTCATGAAAGCAGAGGCCTACGATTTCTTGTTCACTGTTTTGTCCTCAGAAATCAGTACAGTGCCTGTCACACTGCAAAGCTTAATAACTAAACTTTCAATGTTAAAGGCAATAGCTACTATTTGACAGATATTATACATATACCACATACTTTACATTCTCATTTTTTTCTTTTACCCCACAGAAATGTATTGTGCATCTCCCATGTGCCAGGCATAGTTGTAACGAGTGAGACAACATAGACCAAGTTACTATTTTCATACCACTTTAATACTACAGCTGGTTTTCTCAATATTAACATTTTCAGATGAATCATTTTTGTTGTGGGAACAGTCCTGGGCATTTTAGGGTGCTTACCTGCATCCCTGGCCTCTACTTCTTCCTCAACATGATAGAGACACTGCCAGATGTCCCCTGGAAGGCACCAAATTGACAACCACTGGGCTAGTAATAGGACACAGAAAAACAGGCTATCAATTTGAAATGTGTTAGATACAGAAGTGCCAGTAATAAAAATAAAGCAGGATAAAGGGAAAGAAAACGATCCAAAGGGAGGTACTTCTCTAGATAGAGGGGTCAATAAAGACCTTTTACATGAACATTTGAAGAGACCTGAATGCAATGAGTGTGTGCTAGCCCTATGGCCACCAAGAATAATTTTCCTAGAAGAGGGGACAGTTAGAGGAAGAGCCACATGGTGGAAGTGTGCTGCTTGTTTTAGATAAGAGTGACAAAGCTAGAAAGGCTAGAGCTGGGTGAGCAAGGGAAGCATGGTAAGAAACAGAAGGAATGGAAGGCTGACCATGAATGGCCTTGCAAGAGACAGCAAGGGCTCTAGATTTTAGCCAAGGTAGAATGAGAACTCCCTGTACATTCTATCTGTTCCCCAGAAGAGAAGTGTCAGGTTTTAGCTTTTAGAGAATTTCTCTACCTGCTATGTGGAAAATAATATAAAAGAAGCAAGAAGCTAGTTAAGAAGCTCCTCAACTATTCCAGGTAAGAGATGGCTCTGTTCATGGAGAGTGGTGAAGGGTATGAGATGGTAGCTGCATTCCAGAGCTATTTGAAGGTAGAGTTACTAGACTTGATGCGCTGGTTTTAGAGAAAGAGGGGAAAGAGTTGAGATGGGCTGCACTATCATTTTCTTCATTTTACACTAACCCAAAGTGCAAAGGGTTTAAATAGCTTTTGCAAGACCACAGAGCTAGCAAACTCTTAAACATTAGTAAGCAAAGTTTAAAGGTAAAGATTACTCAATCCAGTTCTTCATAAAATGTTCCCAGACTTTATGAGCCATTTTTGAGGTTCCTTACATCTCATAAAAAAAAAAAAAAAAGATAAAAGTCAAATGTCAATGAGAAATACTTGTTCTCCCTACACTGGTAAAAATGGCTGAAATTATTCATAGAAACAATTTGTCAAAAAACTAAGATGAATTCATTCATCAGCAAATACATATTGATGATGCAGAGAAAACATTATTGATGATTTTCAGAAACAACTCAGAAGAAACATGCTATGTGAGAGGTTTGCTATATACATTTGTTTTAAGTACAGATGTTCCTAGAATACATTATGTTGTATTCTAGGTTGTATTTCAATAATGGCTACCAGAACAACCACTTTTCTGTGAACCCACTAAAGGAATGACCTACTGGGAGAAGACCATATGATCTTTAATAAAATCAATGTTTGATGGGAAAACTGTGTAATTATAACCACTGATGGAGCAAGGACTTTGATGGAAACTTTAAAATATTCACATGAAGAGAAGTTCTAGAGATAACTTCATACATGAAATGTATTCATGGCATCATAGTAGGGATAAGAAATTTAAGTCAGAAGTCCGCACCATACTATGAGATGTAGTTAATTTTATATGCAAGAGGTTTCTAGGAAGATGGTAAAGAAGGAAGCACCAGGAATCCAATCTCCTCACCTAGACAACAATTGCACAGGCAAAATCTGTCTTATGTAACTGATTTGGAATTCCAGAGTCTATTGAAAGCTTACAACTTCCAGGAGAAAGCTTTAATAGGTAAACTGTGGTTAACTGTGGTGAATTTCAACTCTTAGCTCAGCAACATCTACCCATTCCACACTCAAATGTTCTTGGAGAAACTTGGATGCAATCTGTGGGAGTAAGGTGGGCAATAGGAACCCTGTCCTCAAAATATTATATCAGGTTCTATGTTCCACCTCTTCCTTCATTTTTCTATTTTTCTCTTTTGGGAGCCAGACATTAAAGATGAGGGCATTCAAAAACAACTGCAAATATAGTGGAAATTATTAATAGAAAATCATTTCACAAGCCTAGTGAAAAGTGCCAACTTGGAATAGACCCCCAAAGACCTTAAGCTTATTCTTTAGGCTGACTCTTGGTGTAGAGTCAGCATTAGAAAAAACTCAAAATTTTATTTATTTTAAAAAATTAATTTTTACTTATTATGGTTACATGATAGTTTTATATATCTATGTGATACCTGTATTGTTTTGGTATAGGCATACAATGTATAATAACCAAACCAGGGTAACTGGGCTATATATTGCCCAAAGCTTTTATCATTTCTTTATGTTAGGGACATTCCAATTCTACTCTTTCAGTTAGTTCTAAGTGTACAATAACTTATTGTTGATTATAATCACCTTGTTGTACTATCAAATACTGGATCTTGTTTGTTCTTATTATATTTTTGTACCAATTAACTATCCCCACCTTATCTACCCTCTCTGTTACCCTTCTCAGCCTCTGGTTACTATTATTCTACTTTTTATTTCAATAAGATCCATTGTTTTAATTTTTAGCTCCCACATATGAATATGTAAAATTTATCTTTCTGTGCTTGGCTTACTTCACTTATAATTCTCCAGTTTCTTCCATGTTATTGCAAATGATGGGATTTTATTTCTTATAACTGAATAACTTTCCATTGTGTATATGTACTACATTTTCTTTATCTATTCATACACCAATGGACACTTAGGCTGATTCCAAATCTTGGCTATCATGAATGGTGTTGCAATAAACACAGGAGTGCAGATATCTTTTTTTAATACACTGATTTCCTTTCTTTTGGCTATATCCTCATAGTGAGTTTGCTGGGTCATATGGTAGTTCAAGTTTAAGGTTTATTGAGGCATTTCTCCATTCTTTTCCCCACAGTAGTTGTACTAATTTATACTCCCACAAACAGTACATGACAGTTCCTCTTTCTTGACATCCTCACTAGCATTCATTATTGCCAGTCCTTTGGATAAAAGCCATTTTAATTGGGGTGAGATGATAACACATTGTATTTCTCTGGTGACTAATGATATTGAGCAGTTTTTCATAAACATATTGTCTATTTGTATGTCTTCTTTTGAGAAATGACTATTTAGCTCTTTTACCTATTTTTAATTGGATTATTTGTTTTCTTTCCTTTTGAGTTCTTGGAGCTCCTTATATATTCTAGTTATTAATCCCTTGGCAGGTGGTAGTTTGCAAATATTTTCTTCCATTTTTTAGATTGTCTCTTCCCTTAGTTGTCTCCTTTGCTGTTCAGAAGCTTTTTAGCTTAATTAACTATGTTTTTCTGTGAATAAAGCACACTGCTTTGTTCAGATTTTTGAGGAAAAAAATAAGGATGCATATTATGTGCAGGTAGTACTGATTCCATATCTATATAAATCTTTTTGATTCTTTTATTTATACTTATGAGTTAAAAGTGTAACTCTAGAAAGCATTATCTGTACACAAATAATACCCTGAGATATGATAATCACGCCCCTCCACACTAGGCCAGCCTCTCACTGGGGAGGCAGTGCAGCAGCAGGAACCTCCAGCCCTGCTAGCCAATTGCTATGGGCACTGCCATTGCCACCAGCCTGGAAGAAACCACATTGCCAATAGAAGCACAATAATTAACAGTGGGACCTCAGGGAAAGGAGGGTGGAAGTAGCCACATAGTAGTGCTTCCGTTCCTTGTGAGAGACACAAGGCACAGAGCAGACTGCTGCAGAGAAGCCAGGAGTTATCCCAAGTGGCAGGTGAAAGTGGCCTGGATGGCCGGAGTACCTCCCTCCTCCAACCTCCAGGCCATCCTTATTCCTATATCCTCTCTTTTCCTGAGAACCCCAGTGGGCTTATTTCCTGGGAAGTGAGATGAGGGGCTAGGACCAGCCCTGCCTTCCCTGGGCTCCTGATGGTAGTTCCCTGTGCTTTCTTGCACAGCTGGCCACATTGCATGGTTGCCCTCAGCATACTGCACCGAGGAGGAAGCCTTTCTGTGATCATGTTCCCATTGATGGACATGGGCGGGAATAGGAAATGAGAGAATGTGGGGACAAGGGTGGCCCAGGAAGGGACAGTGGGAAAGGTTGGGCACGCAGGTCATCCAGGCCATTCTTATCTGCTTCCTATACTCAGTCACAATTTCTGCAGTGGCTTTTGCCTCTCATGAGAGGAGATGCCACTGTACAGCCACTTCCTTCCTTCTTTAAAAAACTTAAATGAGGGGGGGAGGAGCCAAGATGGTGGTCTGTAGCCAGCTTTCTGCAGATGCTCCTGTCCAAAAGGAGAGTTGAAGGACAGAAATTTAGCAAGAAAGCCTATGGTTTGGGTCTGAGCCGAAAGAGAAAGTCAAAGAACACATATCGACCCTGCTGGGGTGACTTGCGACCCCAAGGACACAAACAAAGGTATACAGCACATCACCAAGTGAACAGGAGTCCCCTCCCCCATGAGAATGGCTCACAGTATACTCCATACCTCCATACAAACAAGCGAGCAGAGTTCAGATGTCCTCCCACTCTACCCCACGGGAAAGACCCTCTAAAAACCGGACCTCCTTCCCCTACTGTGGTGCCATGGCACTCTCCTGCCAGGCATAAAACTGTATAAAACTGTATATACTCTCTACCTGCAAGTTTGAACTCCCAGCACTCCCCTCCACTCTCAATGTCTGGAGGCCTGTCCCCCACGGACTCCAGATTCTGGGACATTTTCTCAAAGGTTGTGGATGGGGCATGGACTGTTGCTGATCTGTGCTGATTTTCCAGCTCAGGAGTGGTGAGAGGAAAGTGAGCTGAGAGGAGACCGAGCTGGAGAGGCAGTCCCCTGAAGCACGGAGCGGCAGCCACAGCTGCGGGAACAATGGCAGTGGGGCTCACACCCCTGGGATGTTTTGAGGAGACATTTTCAGTCTCTCTGGGCAACTGGGGGAAGCCAGGCAGCTTCTCCGGTGGCAGCCACCAGCAGAGCAGACCAGCATAGGCTCTGGGAGTGTAGGGTATGCCTGAGGCAGTACCAACCAGGGGCAGAGTATGGGGATTAGAATACGCATAGAGTCAGCTGATTCCCAGGGAAGAGACTGCTTTACTCAGCTTCAGACGCACCAGGCCCTCAGGGGATGAAAGCTGAGAAAAAGGGTTGGAACTTACACACTTAGTCAGACCCAATTGCAGCCCAACATATGATCCACAGGGGAAAGAAACAAATTCGGCAAACTTGTTCTGTTTTATCAGCGTCATCAATCGGGGACAGGGCTATAATTGAGTGAATCTCCACAGCCCCTATCAAGTACCCAGGTTGTCAGGCCTCACCTCCCCCTGCCAAACAATGACAGAGACTGGCAGACTGGTTGAGGAGCCACAGACCTCCTTCTGAACCAGGCAGGTGCAAACCTCTGGAGCATCTGCTCATCGGAGGAAACTAGATCACAGTCCTGTGGGGTTACCAGTGATTGGGTGTGACAGAGGGGCAAGGTGGGGAAGGAGGCATCAACCTTCCCAGACTAATCTACTTGCTGGGGGACCCTCCTGAGGTCACAGAACACCGGAGCAAGTTACACTAGACCTTCCAGCAGACCCCTGCTATCTAGTTGCCAGAGAATTTTCAACTCTTCCATTTGAGGCTGCTGCTGGCTGGGAAAATTGATTGTGACCTCTTCAAGTGGGCCAATCATGTGAGGACTTTCCAAAGTGGTACCCTGGGTGTGTAGTAGTGGGAAAGTTTGATTTTCCTTTTCCAATTGTTGCCTGGGGTGGGGGAGCATGGTGACATAACTGCTGGTATTTCTCCACAGCTCAGACCTCAATCCAGAATAACTGATTCTCTAGGGTAAGGCAAAAATGAGCTGAAAATAAGACAGAGCCACTTAACCCCACCACACCAAGAAGGTCCCCAGTTTTGTAATCAGTAGCACTGTACGGATCCTTGGCAAAACTCTAGGGAAAAGGTACAGACACCAGTCCCAGCTTTCAGGCAAAGACTGGTCAATCACTATATCTAGAACCCCCAACCCAACTTTTCCTTATCTACTCATCCAGCCAAACAGTGTAAAACAATGATGGGGTGGAATCAGTGGAACAGCTCTGGAAACATGAACAACCAGGGTAGATCAACCACCCCAAGAAACAATTTGGCAGACGCAAATGATGATCCTATGCATAAACAGATGGCTGAGATGTCAGAAATCGAATTCAGAATTTGGATTGCAAACAAGATTAATAAAATAGAGGAAACGTTGGATTTAGAAATTCAGGGTGCATTTCAAAAATTGTCTCAAGAAGTCAAGTAATTCAAAGATGAAATGACCAAAGATTTTGACACATTGAGACAAGAAGTTGCAGCCCTTAAAGATCTGAGAAACACAGTAGAATCCCTCAGCAACAGAATGGAACAAGCAGAAGAAAGGATTTCTGACATGGAAGACAAAGCTTTAGAATGCTCCCAAACCTATAAAGAGGAAGAGAAATGGAGGGCAAAAACTGATCATTCTCTCAGACAACTCTGGGACAACTTGAAGAAGACCAATATTAGCTTTAGAGGGATACCTGAAAATGATGAAGTGGTGTCACAAGGCACAAAGTCTCTTCATTATGAGATTATGAAAGAGAATTTTCCAGACATGCCAAGAGATTCTGAAATTCAGATAGCAGACAGTTTCAGAACCCTAGCATGACTCAAACTGAATAGGACATCCCCCAGGCACATCATCATTAACTTCACTAAAGTTAATATGAAGGAGAAAATTTTGAAAGCAGCCAGACGCAAGAAATCTATAACCTACAAGGGGAAGAATATTAGAATAACTGCAGATCTCTCTGATCAAACCTTTCAAGCTAGAAGAGAATGGTCATCAATTTTTAATCTCCTAAGACAAAATAACTTTCAACCAAGGATATTGTATCCAGCTAAACAGAGTTTCGTTTATGATGGAGAAATTAAATACTTTAATGACATCCACATGTTGAAGAAATTTTCTATTACTAAGCCAGCTCTCCAGCATATTCTCAGACCTATTCTCCATAATGACCAGCGTAATCCTCCAACACAAAAGTAAACTCATCCAGAAACTTTTTATCAAATTCCAACTTCCACAGTGACAAAAGGATTAAAAATGTCCACTAGATTTTCTAAAGATTTCTCAATATTTTCAATTAATGTGAATGGTTTAAATTGTCCTCTAAAGAGGCATAGGTTGGCTGACTGGATACAAAAACTCAGGCCGGATGACTGCTGCATACAAGAATCTCATCTTATCTTAAAAGATAAATTAGACTCAAGGTGAAGGGATGGTCATCTATATATTCCAGGCAAATGGAAAACAGAAAAAAGCAGGTGTTGCAATCTTATTTGCAGATACAATAGGCTTTAAACCAACCAAAGTAAGGAAGGAGAAAGACGGACATTTCATATTTGTTGAAGGTAATACTCAATATGATGAGACTTCAATTATTAATATTTATGCACCCAACCAGAATGCACCTCAATTTATAAGAAAAACTGTAATAGACATGAGTACCTTTATTTCCTCCAGCTCCATAGTTTTTGGAGATTTTAATCTAGCCATGTTGGATAGATCCTCCAATAAGAAGTTACGTAAAGAAATTTTAGATCTAAACTTAACCATTCAACATTTGGATTTAACACACATCTACAGAACATTTCATCCTAAAATTGAATACACATTCTTCTCATCAGCCCATGGAAAATATTCCAAAATTGATCTCATCTTAGGCCACCTAAGTCTAACCTCAGCAAATTTAAAAGAATAGAAATTATTCCTTGCATCTTCTCAGACTGCCATGGAATAAAAGTTGAACCTAACAATAACAGGAATCTGCATACTCAAACAAAAACATGGAAGCTAAATAACCTTATGTTGAATGTTAGATGGGTCATAGATGAGATTAAAAAGGAAATTACCAAATTTTTGGAACAAAATGACAATGAAGACACTAATTTTCAGAACATCAAGGACACTGCAAAGGCAGTCCTAAGAGGGAAATTTATAGCACTGCAAGCCTTCCTCAAGAGAACAGAAAGAGAGGAAGTTAGCAACGTAATGGGACACCTCAAGTAACTGGAAAAGGAAGAACATTCCAACCCCAAAACCCTGCAGAAGAAGAGAAATAATCAAAATCAGGGCAGAATTAAATGAAATTGAAAACAAAAGAATTATACAACAGATCAATAAATCAAAAAGTTGGTT
>CAUYRH010079596.1:0-20184 GCA_963574655.1 Perodicticus potto
ACTTGGGAGGCGGAGGCAGGAGACTCGCTTGAGCCCAGGAATTGGAGGTTGCTGTGAGCTGTGATGCCACAGCACTCTATCCAGGGTGACAGCTTGAGGCTCTGTCTCAAAAAAAAAAAAAAAAAGAAAGAAAGAAAGAAATGTAAAACAACATTAAAAAAAGACTCCAGGGGTCAAGACCAGTATATGTCCTAATAAAATTATTAGATTTCAAAAATAAAGAATAATGGCTGGGTGCCTGTAGCTCAGTGGTTAGGGCATCAGCCACATGCTCCAGGGCTGGTGAGTTTGAACCGGCCCAGGCCTGTTAAACCAACAAACAAAAAGATAGCCGACATTGTGGCAGGCACCTGTAGTCCCAGCTACTAGGGAGGCTGGGACAAGAGATCACTTGAGCCCAAGAGTTGGAAGTTGCTGTGAGCTATGATGCTACAGCATGCTATAGAGGGTGACAAAGTGAAACTCTGTATCAAAAAAAAAAAATTTATTTGAAAACCAAAGAGAGGCTCGGCGCTTATAGCTCAACGGGCTCAGGTGCCAGCCATGTATACCTGTGCTGGCGGGTTCGAATTCAGCCTGGGCCCGCCAAACAACGAGGGCTGCAACCAAAAAATGGCCGGGTGTTGTGGCGGGCACCTGTAGACCCAGCTACTAAGAGCTGGAAGTTGCTGTGAGTTGTGATGCTACTGCACTCTACCGAGGGTGACAAAGTGGTACACTGTCTCTAAAAACAAACAAACAAAAAAACTGGGAGGTTGTGGAGAGAAAGGGAGATGGAAAGAAGAGGAAAATTACTAATTTTAGTTTTGTTCAGAATAGGTCATCGAAAATATTTTAAAGATTAGACGAGGCTGGGTGCAGTATCTCATGCCGGTAATCCTAGCACTTTGGGAAGCCAAGGCAGGTGGATCGCTTGAGCTCAGGAGTTGGAGACCAGCCTGAGCAAAAGAGACACCCCATCTCTACTGACTCAAACTTGAGCCCAAGAGTTTGAGGTTGCTGTGAGCCAGGATGCCATGGTAGTCCACCCAGGGCACAGAGTGAGACTCAAAAAAAAAAAAAAAAAAAGATTAGACATTACACAAAAAATACAAACATTCAAAATTTTCAGAAGAAACACGCAGAATTTCTCACATAAGAAATTATTTTTACCCTTAGTTCCAGCTACTTGGGATGCTGAGGCAAGAGAATCGCTTAAACCCAAGAGTTTGAGGTTGCTGTGAGCTGTGATGCCACGGCACTCTACCAAGGGTGACAAAATGAGACTCTGTCTCAAAAAAAAAAAAAAAAAGAGAGAAAGAAAGAAATTATTTTTAACCTTGAAAACATATATAATAACATGAAGTAACATGAGATAATAATAACCAACATATCATTCATATAAAAAATTGTGTAATTGTAGGTGAAATTAAATCATCCAGCAAAAAAGAAAAAAGTCAGATAGGACCCATAGATCAATAATTCAACATGGTAAACACAACCTCTAAAAGTAAGAGATTCAGAAGGGTGACAAAAGAAAAGAAAAAAAATAAAGGGGCAAATTTGTACTAGGCTAATCCAAACAAAAATTGTCATGATCTTAATTTCAAATATGACTAAGATGGAGGGGCAAAAGCATTAAATAAGACAAAGACACTTTGTATGCTAAAGGTTGTAATTCACAGAAATAATAGTTATGAATATTTATTTATAAATAACATGGCATCAGTATAAGCATACTCCTTAAATCAAAAGTGAAAGTCTATACACAAGAGTAGAGAGGGCTCGGCGCCTGTGGCTTAACGGGCTAAGGTGCCAGCCACGTACACCTGAAATGACGGGTTCAAATCCAGCCCAGACCCGCCAAACAACAATGACGGCTGCAACCAAAAAATGGCCGGGCGTTGTGGCGGACGCCTGTAGTCCCAGCTACTTGGGAGGTGGAGGCAGGAGACTCGCTTGAGCCCAGGAATTTGAGGTTGCTGTGAGCTGTGATGCCATGGCACTCTCTCCAGGGTGACAGCTTGAGGCTCTGTCTCAAAAAAAAAAAAAAAAAAGAAAGCAAAAAAATGACAAAACAAATACTTTTATAATATATTGTAATAGCAGGAATATTGACCTGGATTTGTTTAAAGCAGCTAGGGATTATACTGTGGGATTTGAAAAACCAACTGCATAAGTAAAAATGTTGTGCTATTTTTAATATGCAGAAGTCACTGGTGGCAAAATTATAATCCAAACATCAGTAGCGTTCTAGGAATCAAAGTGTCATTCTCACTCTCCTTGTGTCAAAACAAAAATGCAAGTCTGGACCTTAGCAAGGCGTGATTTTTTTTAAGGAAGACGGTGGCAGTAGAAAGACACTCCAAACCTAAGACAGAAAAATCCCAGGGAAAGGTGGAAGAGCAACATTTTTACAGGCAGAAGTCAGGAGCCCGGTGGCTGTAGAAAGAGGAAGTAGCATAGTCACACTGTGAGGAGGAGTCTTGAACTTAATGAACAATGTCCAAAAAACCATAATAAAACAGGAAGCACAAGACAACAAGTTTGAGTTTGTGGTTCAGCACATAAGGGGGTTTGGGTCTGAGATGGAGGGTAGAAAGATTGCGTGAAGTTCAGGACCTAGCTGTCCTTGTCAAAGCAGAAGAAAGTTAAGTCAAGCCCTAAGTTTAACCAGCCTATCACTGCCCACTTAAATGATTTGGGGTTTTAAGCAGACATTAAATTGCATCTGTTCCAGGTCGTGCTGGCACAAACATATCCCAGAATCTGGCTCTACAAATATTCCAGTTTCACCGTAGAGGTGAAGGAACCGCTGAACCAGCGCCAGCCCTCTGCAAATATTCCAAACCAGGTCATATCCACAGATGAACAAATCATAAAACAGCTGGAACAGTTCACTATATTAATTAATAAGAAGGACTAAAAACAAATGAAGTCAGCATCCAAATGGAGTCAAAGATCAGCAAAATAAAACCACAAAAGCAGAGAGCAAAGAAGAGAAAGATAAAAATAGAAGCTACTGAGGAAAAAAAATGGTAGAATTAAATATGTAATCCAAGAGCTGGTTACTTGGGGGGAAAAATAAGATTTTAGTTAAGTTAATTAGGGAAAAAAGTAAAAATATACTTGACTCAATAATTTCAAAATTCTAGGTAAAATGGATTCTTTTTTAAAGAAATTATAATTTATCGGCCCGGGGCGGTGGCTCACGCCTGTAATCCCAGCACTGTGGGAGGCTGAGGAGGGAGAATTGCTTGAGCTCAGGAGTTCCAGACTCGCCTGAGCGACAGTGAGACCCCGACTCATGAAAAGAATGGAAAAACCCAGCCGGGTGCTGCAGTGAGCGCCTGTAATCCCAGTGGCTTCTGGAGGCTGAGGCAGCAGGATGCCCACAGCCCAAGTCTGAGGTTGCAGTGAGCTATAATGCCATTGTACTCTGCTCAGTATATAGGCTGGGACTCTGTCTCAACAACAACAACAACAAAATTATAATTTATGAAAACTGACGTCAAGGGCAGCGCCTATGGTTCAGTGAGTAGAGCGCCAGCCCCATATACTGAGGGTGGTGGGTTCTAACCCAGCCCCGGCCACCTGCAACAAAAAATAGCCAGGCGTTGTGGCTGATGCCTGTAGTCCCAGCTACTCAGGAGGCTGAAGCAAGAGAATCACCTAAGCCCAAGAGCTGTGAGCTGGAGGTTGCTGTGAACTGTGATGTCACAGCACTCTACCAAGGGCAATACAGTGAGACTCTGTTTCTAAAAAAAAAACAAACAAAAAAAAACTTACATCAAAGAAACAGAAAAATCTAAATAAAACAATTACTATAAAAGAAAATACAAAGGGCAGTCCCCCAGAAAAAAGCACCAGGTCTAGATATTTTCTTGTTTTTTTTTTTTTTTTTGGTTGCACCCATCATTGTTGTTTGGCGGGCCCGGGCTGGATTCGAACCCGCCAGCTCAGGTATATGTGGCTGGCACCTTAGCCCATTGAGCCACAGGTGCCGAGCCAGGTCCAGATATTTTCATAGGTGGCTATGCTATACCTTTAAGGAATAGATAATTTCAAAGCTATTTAAGCTTTTCTAGCATGTAGAGAAAGAAATCTTCCTAATTCTTTCTATGAGTCAAGAATAGTTTTGATACCAATTCAGACAAGGATTGTAGGGGGAAAACTGTGCACTAATCTCACTTATAAATATTGCTGAAGTGGTACTAAGTATTAGGAAAAAGAATCCTGTAATACCTTAAAATAATAACATGACAAAAATGGGGTTTATTTCAGAAATACAAGATGATTAAATATGAAGACATCTATTTTATGAATAGATCCAAGGAAGATCAACAGACTGTGAAAGATAATTTTTTTTTTTGTAGAGACAGGATCACATTTGATCGCCCTCGGTAGAGTGCCGTGGCATCACACAGCTCACAGCCACCTCTAGTTCCTGGGCTTAGGCAATTCTCTTGCCTCAGCCTCCCAAGTAGCTGGGACTACAGGCTCCTGCCACAACGCCCCTCTATTTTTTTATTGCAGTTTGGCCGGGGCCAGGTTTGAACCTGCCACCCTCGGTATATGCAGTCGGCACCCTGCTGGCTGAGCCACAGGCGCCACCCAATAATGTACATTTTCTTTCTTTCTTTCTTTTTTTTTTTTTTTTTTTTTGCAGTTTTTGGCTAGGGCTAGGTTTGAACCTGCCACCTCCAGTATATGGAGCCTGTGCCGCCTACTCCTTTGAGCCACAGGCGCCACTGTAATGTGTATTTTTTTTTTTTTTTTGCAGTTTTTGGCCGGGGCTAGGCTTGAACCTGCCACCTCCAGCATATGGGGTCTGTGCTCCCTACTCCTTTGAGCCATAGGCACTACTGTAATGTGCTTTTTTTTTTTTTTTTTTTTTTGCAGTTTCTGGCTGGGGCTGGGTTTGAACCCACCGTCTCCGACATATTGGGCTGGCAACCTACTGAAAGATAATTTATAAGCTCGGTACCCATAGCTCAGTGAGTAGGGCGCCAGCCACATACACCGAGGTTGGCAGGTTGGTAGGTTTGAGCCTGACCCAGGCCTGCTAAACAGCAATGACAACTGCAACCAAAAAAATAGCCAGACATTGTGACAAGCACCTGTAGTCCCAGCTACTCAGGAGGCTGAGGCAAGGCAAGTGCTTACACCCAAGAGTTTGAGGTTGCTGTGAGCTGTGATGCCACAGCACTCTAGTGAGACTGTCTCAAAAAAAAAAAGAAAGAAAAGAAAAAAGAAAAGAGAGATAATTTCATAAAAACTTTTTTTTTTTTTTTTTTAGAGACAGAGTCTCACTTTATTACCCTTGGTAGAGTGCTTTGGCATCACAGCTCCCAGCAACCTCCAACTCCTGGGCTTAGGTGATTCTCTTGCCTCAGCCTCCTGAGTAGCTGGGACTACAGGCACCTGCCAGAACACCGGGCTATTGTTGCAGTTTGGCCAGGGCCGGGTTCGAACCTGCCATCCTCGGTATATGGGGCTGGCGTCCTACCCACTGAGCCACAGGCGCCACCCAATTTGATAAAAACTTTAAACATCTACTTTTGGATCAAAAAACGTCTGTAAAGGAATAAGCATAAAAGAAATAGATTTCTTTCTTTTTTTTTTTTTTTGAGATAGAGCCTCAAGTCGTCACCCTGGATAGAGTGCTGTGACATCACAGCTCACAGCAACCTCCAATTCCTGGGCTCAAGCCAGTCTCCTGCCTCTGCCTCCCAAGTAGCGGGACTATAGGTGCCCGCCAGAAAGCCTGGCCATTTTTTGGTTGCAGCCGTCATTGTTGTTTGGCGGGTCCAGGCTGGATTCGAACCCGCCAGCTCAGGTGTATGTGGCTGGCGCCTTAGCCACAGGCGCTGAGCCAGAAAAAGATTTCTTTTTTTTTTTTTGAGACATAGCCTCAAGCTGTCACCCTGGGTAGAGTGCTGTGGCATTACAGCTCACAGCAACCTCCAATTCCTGGGCTCAAGTGAGTCTCTTGCCTCTGCCTCCCAAGTAGCTGGGACTACAGGCGCCCGCCACAATGCCCGGCCATGTTTTGGTTGCAGCAGTCATTGCTGTTTGGCGGGCCCGGGCTGGATTCGAACCTGCCAGCTCAGGTGTACGTGGCTGGTGCCTTAATCCGTTGAACCACAGGCGCCGAGCCGAGAAAAAGATTTCTTAACATAAAACTATTTTAACCCCAAAACAGCTTTTTTTTTTTTTTGAGACAGATTATGTCACCCTCAGTAGAGTGCTGTGGCGTCATAGTTCACAGTGAGACCAGAATTTCATCTTCAGTAGGTTCTTGGTCTCAGTGATTCAGAGAAAGAATCCGTGGACCACAGATCAGTGGTAAGACAGGATTCATTTACAGAAAAGAATACAAAAATACCAAAGCTCCCAGCAGGGAGAGAAAACCCAAGTTGGGAGAAAAAAGCTCTCTCTCTCTCTCTGTCTGTTTGTCTCACTCTGGGATTTTTGTCGCAGTGGCTCTCAACTTTCCTAATGCCAGGACCCTTTAATACAGTTCCTGTGGGTCCCGGCTCACAGGTTGAGAACCGCTGGTAGGGGTATATGGTAGGGGTATATATAGTTGCATGGGGCCCTCTGTAGTTACATTTAGCATGTCTGGGACAGTGTGTCTGGGACAAGTCTGAGTCATGTCTGGGAGGGGTCTGGGTTGTGTCTAGGTTGCAAATCAAAGGCTACAATCCCTTTCATTCTCAGGCCTAGGAAATTTACATGAAATTGACCTGGCCTAGGAAATGGGGGAGTTCCCTGTTCAGCCCAAGTGCAAGGGGAGGGAAACTTAAGGTGCTGGTGTCTCCCCAGGAGTTGTCTGGCCCCTCCAGCTACTGGAGCCTCCTGCAGAGGGGCAGGGGAGCCCTGCCTACCCTCCAGCCTGCTGGTTCCTCTGCTGGCTGCCCAGGCACCAACACAACCAGGGCGGAGGCAACTGGTCTGCCTGCCACAGCTCCACCCAGCTGGCTCGGATGCCACTTGCCCTGTATCAACTCTCCCTCTCTGAATAGAAAGAGTAGAAACTCTAACTGCTGTTAGGGAAAAAGGACAAAGACTTGCTCTAACTGCTTCCTGAATCCTGTGATGATAGAAGGGGGCAGTTAGGGTTTCTCCAGAGGGAGAGCAATCCAGGGGGCCATGATAGAACAGGTCTTGGACTGGAACCATCTTTACTGTGTGTGGCTTGATGACATTTCTGGAAGACACAAATCTGATTAGCACATTAAAAGACAAGGGTAGAACAGTGAGAAGAGGGGGTTAATTAGAGTGTCAGGTTAAAAGAACAAAGTCAGTGATGTCAAAAAGAAAATTATATTAACACTTTCCTTGCTGTCTTCTAAACAATAACTTTAAGCTTTCTTTAGGCTCACAAGTGTAGGTGGATTGTGGCTGATTCCCTTCATGGTCTGCTTCTGTGCGAGGTGGTGGGTTCCAGGATTTTTTTTGTTTGTTTTTTGTAGAGGCGGAGTCTCACTTTATCGCCCTCGGTAGGGTGCTGTGGCATCACACAGCCTCACAGCAACCTCCAACTCCCAGGCATAGGCGATTCTCCTGCCTCAGCCTCCCGAGTAGCTGGGACCACAGGCGCCGCCACAATGCCAGGTATTTTTTTGTTTGTAGTTCGGCAGGGACTGGATTTGAACCCACCACCCTTGGCATATGGGGCCGGCGCCTTACTGACTGAGCCACAGGTGCTGCCCGGGTACCAGGATTTTACTCGTGAATGATGTATCCAGGAATCTATTCCCATTACTTTATTTTTTTTTCCCTTTTTTTTTTTTAATTTTAGAGACAGAGTCTCACTTTATGGCCCTTGGTAGAGTGCCGTGGTGTCACACAGCTCACAGCAACCTCCATCTCCTGGGCTTAGGCGTTCTCTTGCCTCAGCCTCCTGAGTAGCTGGGAATACAAGCAGCCGCCACAAGGCCCTGCTATTATTCCCATAACTTTAAGAGCTGTAGAGGAAGACAAGATAACAGAAAAGGGACCTTCCCAAGTTGGGGTTAGGGAAGGTGAATTGGAGGAAAGAGTTTTGATCATGACTAGATCTCTAGGAGAGAAAAGCTCCTTTAGTGTTGAATGTGAAAATGTAGTTGGGAGGTTTTTAAGGAGTTGTTGAAATTTAGCTAAAGAAGTAATATGTTTTAGCTCGGCACCTGTGGCTCAACGGGCTAAGGCGCCAGCCACGTACACCTGAGATGGCAGGTTCGAATCCAGCCCGGGCCTGCCAAACAACAATGACGGCTGCAACCAAAAAAAAAAAAAAAAAAAAAATGGCCGGGCGTTGTGGCGGGCACCTGTAGTCCTAGCTACTTGGGAGGCAGAGGCAGGAGACTCGCTTGAGCTCAGGAATTGGAGGTTGCTGTGAGCTGTGATGCTACTGCACTCTATCCAGGGTGACAGCTTGAGGCTCTGTCTCACAAAAAAAAAAAGAAGTAGTATGTTTTACTAATTCTGTAGTTTCTTGATATAATAATAAATCATTAGTTAAAAAGGGTCTTCCATATAATAATTCAAATGGGCTACAACCGAGTTTTGAGGTAAATTTCTTATTCTAAGAAGAACAATGGAAAGCAATTTAGTCCAAGGGAGATGAGTCTCTTGAGTTAGCTTTCGTAACTGTCCTTTGATTTTACCATTTATTTTTTTTAACCTTCCCAGAGGATTAGGGGTCTCCAAGAGCAGTATAGATGATATTTTATGCCTGGGGCTTTAGATATTCCTTGTGTAACAGCTGCCTTGAAGGCTAGCCCATTATCACTTTGCAAACTCTGAGGGAGTCCAAACCTGGGGATAATCTCATGTACTAAAGCCTTTACAACTTCCTGAGCCTTTTCTGTCTTACAAGGGACTGCTTCAACCCAGTTAGTAAAAGTATCCACAAATACCAGCAAATATTATATACCATGTACCTTAGGGAGGTGAGTGACATCCATTTGCCAATCTTCACCTGGATATTTACCTTGTCTCTGTATACCTGGGGGAACTAGATGGTGATATGAAGGATTGTTTCTCTAACATACCTCACAAGTTCTTGTTATCTGTTTTATGGTTTTAAATGTTTTTTCCATTAAAGAGAGCTTTAGCCATTTGATAGGTACTTTCAGTGCCAAAATGAAAAGACAGATGTAAAATTTTAAGTATTTTCCATTGGCTTGTGGCAGGTAATAGCAAAAGTCCACTTCTAATTTGTAGCCAGCCTGATGAATGTAGTGAACAGTCTCTGGATAAAGTCCATTTCTTTTCTATGTGGGTATATTGAGGTGCATGATTCTCAAGTGATCCCTCCCAAATAAGGGGCGGCACAAGGGGAATTATTTCTTTCTGTGCTGCTATTTTACCCTCTTTATCAGCAAGTTGGTTACCTTCAGAAATCTCATCTAAGGTCTTTTGGTGTCCCTTACAATGAATAACTGCTACTTTTTGCGGAGCATGAACGGCTTGTAACAACCTGTCTATTTCATGATGATGTTTTATGGGAGAGCCATTGGAAGTTAGGTATTGTCTTTTCTTCCAAATAGCATCATGGGCATGTAAAATGAGGAAGGCATATTTTGAGTCAGTGTATATATTGACTCGTTTGATTCTCCCAATATCTAAAGCATGGGTTAAGGCTATTAACTTAGCTAATTGCACACTAGTTCCTGAAGGGAGAGACCCACTCTCAATTATAGCATATTGAGTTTTGATTGGAATAGATGGTGATGAAATGGGAATTTCATCTTCAGTAGGTTCTTGGTTTCAGGGATTCTAAGAATGAATCCAAGGACCACAGATCAGTGGTAAGATAAGATTTATTTACAGAAAAGAATACAAAGACACCAAAGCTCACAGCAGGGAGAGAAAACCCAAGTTGGGAGAGAAAAGCTCTCTCTCTCTCACTCCCCCACTCCCCAGTCTTTGTCCAGGTGTAAATATAGTCACATGGGGCCCTCTGTAGTGACATTTAGTGGGGCTCAGTAATTACATTTATCATGTCTGGGACAGCATGTTTGGGACATGTCTAGGACTCTTCTGGGTTGGATCCCAAATGAATGGCTACAATCCCTTTCTTTCCCAGGCCTAGGAAATTTACATGAAATTAACCAGGCCTAGGAAATGGGGGAGTTTCCTTTCAGCCTCAAGTGCAAGGGTAGGGAAACCTAAGGTGCTGGTGTTTCCCCAGCAGTTGTCTGACCCCTCTGGCTACTGGAGCCTCCTGCAGGGGGGCCCCCTGCCTACTCTGCAGCCCACTGGTTCCTCTGCTTGCTGCTGAGAGACCATAAGGCACATGGCCGGGGCGTCTCTATCTTGACCTGTGGCGACCATTTTGTGTAGCATAGCCAAGCCCACTTCTTGGATAAGCTATAGAAACCACAAGCAGACAACTCTCCTAGCCTGAGCCAACTAGCTTACAGGAGTCCTAATAAGGTATAGAAACAGAGCCCAGCCAGTCACAGAAAGCCCTGTTGAAGAGGTATGAACATAAAGCCCATTAAAGAATCCAAATATGGCCTGAGCATGGGGCCCAACCAATCAGGGGCCACCCTGTTGCTTCCAAACCCTGACCCCATAAATACCTCACCCTCCCAATCGTTGGGGCTCTTTTGGCGACCTGTTGCATCAGGCAACCAAGAGCCCAAGCTCGAGCTTGAATAAAAACTCTTTTGCTCTTGCATCGGATTTGGCTTCCTGGTGGTCTGTGGGGACGCGGAACTCTGGGCATAACACTGCCACCACACCAACACCGCCATGGCAGAGGTAGCTGTTGTGCCCTCCCCAGCTCCACCAAGCTGGCTGGGATGCCACTCAAACTCTTGGACTTAAGTGATTCTCTTGCCTCAGCCTCCCAAGTAGTTGGGACTATAGGCCTTTGGTCACTTTTTGGTTGTAGTTTCATTGTTGTTTGGCAGGCCCAGGCTGGTTTGAAACCTGCCAGCTCTGGTGTATGCGGCTGATGCCCTAGCCCCTGAGCTACAGGCACTGAGCCCCCAAAGCAGCTTTTGTAGAAGCATTCTCACCAACAAAAGGTTTAAAACAAGCCAACTGTTGCAATCTCAGCTCTGTGGAGGCTAAAATGGGAGTGATGTTGGAATTTTGCTTTCAGTAGGTCGTTGGTCTCAGTGATTGGAAGAATGAATCCACAGACCACAGATCACTGGTAAGATAGGATTTATTTTGCAGAAAAGAATACAAAAACACTAAAGTTCCTGGTAGAGAGAAACAACCCTAGCTGGAGGAGAAAAGCTCTCTGGGCTCTTTGTCCAGGGGTATATATATGGTCCTCTGTAGTGACATGTGGCCAGGACTTGGTAACAAATGAATGGATACAATCCCTTTGGTTCCCAAGCCTAGGAAACCTACATGAAATTGAGCAGGCTTAGGAAACTTACATGAAATTGATCCCTTGGAAACCAGGGTTCCCTAATCAGCCACAAGGACAAGGGGAGGGAGACACTAAGGCACTGGTGTCTTCCCAGAAGTTGTCTGGCCCCTCTGGCTACTGGAGCCTCGTGGGGTCACCCTTCCCCTTACTCCCAACCCACCAGCCTGCAGGCTGCCCCAGCACCAACACAGCCAGGGCGGAGGCCCCAGATCTGCCCCTCGGATCCACGTGTTATAGAGTGCGAGATTTAAGGACCACCAGAGACATCAATTCATTAAAGCCAATTTATCTATACTATCAGTGGGCTATGTGCAGTCCAGCCAGCAAGCAAGCAACCGACTTTCGTCATCGGTTTGTTACACAAGCAAAAAGCATTACAGCACTTGCAGTTACAGCAGTCACAGATTGCAAGTCTGGGTGAGAAAATAATTCTGCACAATGGGTCAGGCAATAATTGCAGTATCATACTGGTGGCTACTGTTGTTCCTTAATTTTTATTTTAGCTACTTTACTTCCTTCTCCCAAGCAAGGGCAAGGGGTTACAGGGGATTTCTTATCCTACCTGACACGGAGCTGGCTGGGGCGCCACCCACTCTGTATCAGGAGGATCGCTTGAGCCCAGAAATTCCAATTTAATAATAACACTCTAATTCTAAAAATAAACAAAAAAATGTTGGCCGCTATTACCACCACCATTTTCCTAGCCAATGCAATTATCTTTATATTTGGGGGGAAATTAGAAGTCAAAAATATGACAAGAATACCTGCGCTAGCCACTGCTATTCAACATCGTATAGGAGGTTCTAGCAAAGGCAATTTATCAAGAAAATGAAATAAAAGGCATCTGAATTGGAAAAGAAGAAGTAAAACTACCTCTAAGATGATGTAATCTTATACATTGCCATCTGACTTGGGCATACACTGGGGCTGGCAGGTTCGAATGTGGCCCAGGCCTGCTAAACAACAACAATGACAACAAAAATAACCAGGAGTTGTGATGGGTGCCTATAGTCCCAGCTACTTGGGAGGCTGAGGCAAGAGAATCACTTAAGCGCAAGGGTTTGAGGTTGCTGCGAGCTGTGATGCCACAGCACTCTTCTGAGGGTGATAAAGTGAGACTCTGTCTCTACAAAAAAGAAAAATAAATAAAAATAAAACAAAAATGGATCCATTGACATGTAGAAATTAGTATATGACAAAGTGATATTTAAAGCACTGGCATGAAAGTAGATTATTCAATACATGTTTGAGGACAACTAGATAGTTATCTCAAAAAAAAAAAAAATACAAGGCGGTGCCTGTGGCTCAGCAAGTAGGGCGCCGGCTCCATATACCGAAGGTGGCGGGTTCAAACCCGGCCTCAGCCGAACTGCAAAACAGAAAAATAGCCTGTAGTCCCAGCTACTTGGGAGGATGAGGCAAGAGAATCACCTAAGCCCAGGAGTTGGAGGTTGCTGTGAGCTGTGTGACACCACTGCACTATACAGAGAGCGATAAAGTGAAACTCTGTCTCTACAAAAAAAAAAAAAAAAAAAAAAAAAAAAAAAAAAAAAAAAAAGACAAAAGAAGAATATTAAAAAAAGAAAAGAAATCAGATGTATAATTTACCCTAAGAAAGATCTCAGGTAATTAAAGACTAAAATGAAAAAACAATTATCAAAATAATTGAATAAGTCACTGGAGAAATTTAGTTAATTTCCTAAAAGCTCAAAAACCACTAAAGAAAAACGTTGGGTGGCGCCTGTGGCTCAGTGAGTAGGGCGCCAGCCCCATATACCAAGGGTGGTGGGTTCAAACCCGGCCTCGGCCAAACTGCAACAAAAAAATAGCTGGGCATTGTGGTGAGTGCCTGTAGTCCCAGCTACTCAGGCGGCTGAGGCAAGAGAATCACCGATCCCAAGAGCTGGAGGGTGCTGTGAGCTGTGATGCCACAGCAGTCTACCGAGGGTGACAAAGTGAGACTCTGTCTCAAAAAAAAAAAAAGAAAAGAAAAAAGAAAAACCTTGATAAATTCAAATTCTGTATTTTAAAAATTATGCATGGAGAAAGCTAGCATAAGCTAAGTGAAAAGGCAATAGCAACTTAGGGAAAATTATTTGATACTAATATCACAAAGGGCTAGTTTTCAAATGCAAAAGAGCACCTAAATTAAAGAAAGAAACGACCCAATAGAAGAAACGGACAAATAATATTACTAGATAGTTCACACAAAAGAAAATGTAAATGGCTCAAACACAAGGAAAAAGTTTAACCTCATTCACAGTAGACTGCAAATTAAAGTCCTATCAAGATCATCATTTTTGAACTATTGGTTAGCAAAGAAAATATATATTTGATAATATGGGCAGTGCCCATATCTCAGTGGCCAGGACGCCAGCCACATACACTGAGGCTGGGCGGGTTCAAGCCAGGCTCAGGCCCGCTAAACGATGACAACTGCAACAAAAAATAGCCCAGCATGGCAGGTGCCTGTACTTGGGAGACTGAGGCAAGAGAATTGCTTAAGCCCAAGAGTTTGAGGTTGCTGTGAGCTGTGATGACATGGCACTCTACCTAGGGTGACAGCTTGAGACTCTGCCTCAAAAAAAAAAGAAAAATATATATTTTATAATATATAATATGGTTGAGTTTATGGAGAAACAGGCAGTCTGGTTCCCTGTAAGGGCAAAAATGGCCTTCCATGAAGGGTAATCTTGGCTGTAACTTTTTTCTTTTGAGACAGAGTCTTAAGCTGTCACCCTGGGTAGAGTGCCATGGGTCATAGCTCATACCAACCTCCAACTCTTGGGCTCAAGCAATCTTCTTGCCTCAGTTTTTCTATTTTTAGTAGAGATGGGGGTCTCGCTTTTTGCTCAGGCTGGTCTCAAACTTGTGAGGTCAAGCAGTCCACAGGCGGCTATAACTTTAAAAACTACAAATTCACATACTTTTTGACCCAGCAATTCTTTTTGTGGAGGAGATGGAGTCTCACTCTATTATCCTAACTAGACTGAAGTGAAGTCCTTGTCATTGTCATGATAGTTCACTGCACCCTCAAACTTTTGGGTTCAAGCAATCTTCTTGCCTCAGCCTTCTGTGTAACTGGGACTTTAGGCACACACAACCACTTGCGGCTGATTTTTTTGTAGCACTGTGGTCTCACTCTTACTCAGGCTGGTCTGAGCTCAAGAAATCCTCACACCTCAGCCTCTCAGAGTGCTAGGATTACAAGCAGGAGACAGCACACCTGACCGTATGACTCAGCAATTCTGTTTTTTAGAATTATCCTACAAATAGATTCAAATGTATTTGAACTGACATTTGCACAAAGTTATTTATTAAGATCTGCTTTGAAACAAAACAAAACAATCATTTTTGTGCATTCAAGCATTCTTCACAGCTATAAAAGAGAATGAGGCTATTCTTTATAACTACTGATAGGGAAGTATCCTAGACATATTGTTGCGTGAAACTAATAAGGCGCAGAAAAGTGCAAGCTTAACCCACTTGTGTAAAAAGGGGAGAAGTGTGTGTGTGTGTGTGTATTTGTGTATTTTCTTGTATATCATTAAATATGTCTGGTTAAGATACATAAACTGATCACTATTGGCTTAGGGGATATGGCTGGAATGTGGCTGGATACGGACCAACCAGGATCTGGCAGACGGAGGGAGAGAAGGTGCTGTGAAATTTACACACGCAGTGTTTTGACCAGTGAGAGACTACACTGTAATAGCCCGTGGCCAAGTGAACAGGTGCTGTCTCAAGCAGAATATTCAAGGCCTTTTATTAGGGATTTGGGAGCATGCATATACAAAGTAAAAAGGTGAGAAACTAGCTCAGGCGCAGCTCATGCCTATAATCTTAGCACTCTGGGAAGCCGAGGTGGGTGGATTGCTTGAGCTCAGGAGTTCAAGACCGGCAGAAGCAAGAGTAAAACCCTGTCTCTAAAACATAGCTGGGCATAGGCTCAGTGCCTGTGGCTCAAGCAGCCAAGGTGCCAGCCACATACACCTGAGCTGGTGGGTTCGAATCCAGCCCAGCCCACCAAACAACAATGACGGCTGCAACCAAAAAATAGCCAGGCGTTGTGGTATGTGCCTGTAGTCCCAGCTACTTGGGAGGCAGAGGCAGAAGAATCGCTTGAGCCTAGGTGTTGGAGGTTACTGTGAGTTGTGATGCACTCTACCCAGGGCAACAGCTTGAGGCTCTGTCTCAAAAAAAAAAACAGTGTGGCATTGTGGCAGGTGCCTGTATTCCTAGCTACTCGGGAGGCTAAGGCAGGAGGGATCATGTGAGCCCAAGACTTTGAGGTTGCTGTGAGCTATGATGCAATAACGCTCTACCAAGGGTAACAAAGTGAAACTCTGTCTCAAAAAAAAAAAAAAAATAAAGAGAGAGAGAGAGAGAAAGTAACAGTTTCATGTTTTAATTAAACAGGCAGTTCTTTGTTCTGGGAAGAAAGCTATCAGGTTGAGGGACAGAGGAGCATTAAACTACAGATCAAAGAATACTTCAGGTAAGATTTAATGAGGGAAAGTTATAATCCACAGGATGGAGATCTGTGGTTACAGGGTAGTTATCAGTTGATTTCTAGCTTTATTATATCTTGTCTCTAAGCTGCTGGCTCTATCTAGACATTTCCCAGACTACTTCTCATCTGTTCTGCTGGACATTCCAACCCCTCTTCACCACTTTAAGTGTGCATTGCAATAGAGGGGCTGAGGCCCGGAGCCATTTTTCCACATAGCCCTCAGGAACACCAGCCTATAGTAGCTTTCACCACAGGGATGGGAGGGAGGAAGCTAAGTCAGCTCCGACCTAATGGGCACAATTACAGGGGTATATGGCACACCTCCTGGATGAAGGACTCAATTACAACTTGGAAGCTACCTAACAAACGCAAACAAGGTAACCCAATTGTATGTACCCTTATATTAATCCAAACTAAATAAAAATAAATAATAAACTACGAATTTAGTTACAAGAGAATTTCTATAAAAATAATGATTTTTTTTTTTTTTGGAGACAGAGTCTCACTGTGTTGCCCTCAGTAGAGTGCAGTGGTGTCACAGCTCACAGCAACCTCAAGCTCTTGGGCTTAAGCAATTCTCTTGCCTCAGCCTTGCCTCCCAAGTAGCTGGGACGACAAGCACCCACCATAACACCCGGCTATTTTTTTGTTGTAGTTGTCATTGTTGTTTGGCATGTCCGGGCTGGGTTCAAACCCACCAGCCCTAGGGTATGTGGCCAGCTAAACAACAACCTCTTTTTTATTATTAATTCAAATACTCTGTTAAATTTTTTGTTGTTGTTGCAGTTTGGCCGGGGCCGGGTTTGAACCCACCACCCTCCGTACAAGGGGCCTGCGCCATACTCACTGAGCCACAGGCGCCACCCTTTTTTTTTTTGAGACAGTCTTACTATGTCGCCCTAGGTAGAGTCCCGTGGCATCACAACTCACAGCAACCTCAAACTCTTGGGCTTAAATGATTCTCTTGCCTCAGCCTCCCGTGTAGCTGGGATGACAGGCGCCTGCCACAACGCCCAGCTATTTTTTATTGCAGTTGTCATTGGTGTTTAGCTGGTCTGGACTGGGACGCCATAACCACTGTACTATGGGTGCCGAACCAATTACCCTGTTAAATTATAATAAATCACATTCTTAATTTCAATACTTACCTTGTCTCAGACAGTAACAAAAATGCATAACAGGCCCTGGTTAGCAGACCACGCGTTGAGTAGCTTGACTTAGACAGGTCACTAGTATATTCTGGTTACCAGAGCTTATTTCAGGGTTTGTTAGACCCAGGCTGGTCCCAAACACCGGAATGTTGGGACTTTAGTTGGAAATGCTGGGATAATTAGTTTCTTTTTATCCTGACTAGATGCTGTCTTGGCCCACCAGAGACATGGCCTGAGAATGAGTGAAGGCTTACAAAGCAGAACCAAGGGATGACAAGTAAGAAGCGGGGTATACCCCTGGCTGATGGGGGAACTATAAGGCTATATGGTAAAACTGTACTTAAACCAGGATTCATCTGGTTTTCCATCCTGTGCGAAAGAGTCCCACGTGATACGGTGACTAATTTGTACATTTCCCTGTGAAGGACGCTTACCAGCTTCTCTTGGCCAGTCATCTGCGTGTGCCATTCTTCTGGTTAAGCAGACTTTGGTTTCCCACTGCCTTCAGTACAAATTATCCTTCAAAGTCTTTCACAATTGGGCCCTTTTTGCTTTTTCAGCCTATTGCTACTTTCTTCCTTAGAAACATATCCTATCTTTAGTCTGACCAGGCATGCACTTTTATAAATGTCTTATAAAGGTTTGCTGGTGTTCCCTCTGCCTGAATTGCACTTCCCCTTCCCATGCCCCTTTCTAACTTAGTATGGCTAGAACTCTGAGAATGTAAGATATTCATTATGCATAGATGTTATTCCTGCTGATTCAACGGCTACTTTGAGAGTATTGGCAAAAGGACAGATTGACGCACCCAGACACTTGATAAAAAAGTGAATTTAGATCCCTAAGCTCTCATTTCAATGGGATTCTAATATAGTTATGCTAGAAAATCTCAGAAAGCATCAGGCTTAAACAAAGTATATGACTTTAAGTTATTGCAAAAAATGAATAAGCAAGAAATAAAAACATATGTCTACACAAAAACATGTACAAGAATGTTCCTATCAGCATCATTCATAATAGCCAAAATGAGGAAAAGAGCCAAATGTTCAATAACTAATGAATGGATAAACAAAATGTGTTATATCCATCCAATAGAATATTATTTGGCCATAAAAGGAAATGACGTATGATGCACGCTACAACACAGATGAACCTTGAAAACATGCTAAGTGAAAGAAGTCAGATAGGTGATGTATTGATGATTATTTTTATCAAATGTCCAGAATTGACAAACCTATAGAGAAAGAGAGTAGACGTCACATAGGGCTGAGGGCAATGCCAACATTGAAGGGTGAAGACTAAGTAGAGTCGGGTTTCTTTCTTTTTTTTGTAGAGACAGAGTCTCACTTTATCGCCCTTGGTAGAGTGCCGTGGCGTCACACAGCTCACAGCAACCTCCAACTCCTGGGTTCAAGCGATTTTCTTGCCCCAGCCTCCTGAGTAGCTGGGACTACATGCGCCCGCCACAACGCCCGGCTATTTTTCTGTTTTGCAGTTTGGCTGAGGCTGGGTTTGAACCTGTCACCTCAGGTATATGGGGCCAGAGCCCTACTCACTGAGCCACAGGTGCTGCCAGGGTTTCTTTTTTGGGGTGATAAAAATGTTCCAAAATTGTGATGGATGCACAACATAGTTAACATGCTAAAAGCTATTGGATTTTATTATTATGCTTTTTTTTTTAATTATTGGGGAATCATTGAGGGTACAATGAGCCAGGTTATACTGGTTGCATTTGCTAGGTGAAGTCTCTCTATTAATAGTGTCCCACCCCAAGAGGTGTGTCACACACAGTGGCCCCACACCCCCCTCCCTCCTTCCTTCTCTTCCTTTTCCCATTTCCCCTCCCCCCACCATGTACTAGCATCAGTTGTCCTCATATCAGAATTGAGTACATTGGATTCTTGCTTCTCCATTCTTGTGATGCTTTACTGAGAAGAATGTATTTCAACTCCATCCAAATTAATATAAAAGACGAAAGGTCACCATCCTTTTTAGTGACTATATAGTGTTCCATGGTGTACATATACCACAGTTGTTAATCCATTCCTGGATTGGTGGGCATTTAGTTTGTTTTCACAATTTGGCAATTGTAAATTGAGCTACAATAAACAGTCTAGTGCAAATTTCCTTATAGTAAAATGATTTTTTTTTCTTCTGGGTAGATGCCCAGTAATGGGATTGCAGGATCAAGTGGGAGGTCCAGTTTGAATTCTTTGAGGGTTCTCCATACTTCCTTCCAAAAAGGTTATATTAGTTTGCAGTCCCACCAGCAGTGTAAAAGTGTTCCCTTCTCTCCACAACCATGCCAGCTTCTGCAGCTTTGAGTCTTTGTGATATGGGCTATTCTCACTGGGGTTAGGTGATATCTCAGGGTTGTTTTGATTTGCATTTTCTGATGATTAGGGACAATGAGTATTTTTTCATATGCTCCTTAGCCATTGGTTTGTCTTCTTTAGATAAGATTCTAGGCTCGGCGTCTGTGGCTCAATGCGCTAAGGCACCAGCCAAGTACACCTGAGCTGGTGGGTTCGAATCCAGCCTGGGCTCACCAAACAACATGACGGCTGCAACCAAAAAATGGTCGGGCATTGTGGCAGGCGCCTGTAGTCCCAGCTACTTGGGAGGCGGAGGCAAGAGACTCGCTTGAGCCCAGGAATTGGAGATTGCTGTGAGCTGTGATGCCCTGCAATCTACCCAGGGTGACAGCTTGAGGCTCTCTCTCTCAAAAAAACAAAACACATACTTTGATACCTATCCATAACCTTAAAAATGATTGCTAATAAAACTATGTTAGGAATATCTGCTCAGCAAAATCTCTTTAAACTCCTTAGGTCAAGTGGTTCTTTTTTTTTGTTATAACATTTTTTTTTTTTTATTAAATCACAGCTGCGTACATTAGTGCAATTAAGGGGTACAATGTGCTAGTTTCATATACAATCTGAAATGTTTTCACCAAACTATCTTAAACTGCTGTTTAAGATAGCCTTCATGGCATTTTCTTTTCTTTTTTTTTTTTTCCCCCAGTGGTAAGACAGAATTGATTTACAGAAAAGAATACAGAAAACACCAAAGCTCCTGGTAGAGGGAGAGATTTCAAGTGGGGAGAGAGATGCTCTCTCCGTTCCTCTCCCGGTCTTTCCCCGTCTCCTCCTCTAGGC